>JAULJZ010000005.1:2087556-2106271 GCA_032270985.1 Heliamphora pulchella
TATGGCCTTAAGCAGTCACCACGGGCTTGGTTTGGTCGATTCAGTTCGGTGGTTCAGACGTTTGGCTTACACCAATGCGGGAAAGATCCGAGTATCTTTTACTGTCGCTCGGGACATTAATTTCTTATGCTAGTTGTGTATGTTGATGACATTGTGATTACAGACAATGACACTGTTGGGATAAGTAATCTGAAGACCTTCCCACAGAGCCAGTTCCAAACCAAAGATTTAGGGGCCCTAAAGTACTTTCTTGGCATGGAATTGGCACAGAAGAAATATGGTATCTTTCTTTTCCAACGGAAATATGTGTTTGGCATCCTATCTGAGGCAGAGTTTCAAGAAAGCAGAGGCAGTGAGACTCCTATGGATCCAGGTCAAAAGTTGGACAAAGACGATGATAGTGAGTTGTTCTCTCATCCAGACAGGTATAGACGGCTAGTGGAAAAATTGAATTATCTCACCACCATGACACGTCCAGACATTGCCTTTGTGGTAAGTGTGGTGAGTCAGTTCATGGAGTCTCCTAGAACAAATCATTGGCAGGCGGTGCTTCGTATATTGAGATACTTGAAAACTAATCCTGGTAAAAGACTGGTTTTCAAGAATCATGGACAACTCAACCTAGAGGGATATTCGGATGCAAATTGGGCGGGATATCTTAGTGATAGGCGATCGACCTCAGGATACTCTATATTTCTTGGAGGGAATTTGATTTCTTGGAGAAGTAAGAAACAGGACGTTGTAGCAAGGTCAAGTGCTGAAGCTGAGTATCGAGCCAGGAGAATGGCAACTACTGAGGTTATGTGGACACGACAGCTCCTAGAAGAGATTGGCACGCCTATGACGGAATCCACAAGGTTGTGGTGTGATAACCAGGCAGCTTTGCATATCGCTAATAACCCAATTTTTCACGAGAAGACAAAGCATACTGAAGTTGACTGTCATTTTGTCCATAAAAAGTGTCAGAAGGGTATTATATCCTTAAGTTATGTGAAAACAACAGAACTTGCAGATATCTTTACCAAGTCATTAGTGGAACCACGAGTTCATTATATTTGTAACAAACTAGGCATGATTGACATTTATACTCCAACTTGAGGGGGAGTGTTAGTGATATTATTAGATGTATGTATATAATATCTGTAGAGAAGCTCGTTAGCTGTAAGAGCCCATTAGGGTTTTGCTGTACATACCTTTGTAATTATTATATATAGTGGACCTCTCCAATTGAGAGGCAAAGCCTTCTGATAATCTCTTATTCTTTCTTTATAGGGAGGACCTTGATTAATTTTCTAGTGAATTGTCCAAGAGGAACTATGTTTATTGAGTCCATTGATGCTTCAAGCTATTCTAAGGATGCTCAAAAATTGTTTGACTTATTTGACAAGTTTGTAGAATGTATTGGTGAGGCTAACGTGGTCCAAATTGTTACAAGCAGTGCCTCAGCTAATGTTTTGGCAGGTAAAAACCTTTTCTCCATCTCAACTTTAAATTTTAAAATTGCAATTAATAGCTTTACTATTTAGTACTGAAGTAACTAAACTACTAATTTTAAACTATAACTATTAAGAGGAAAATTTTTGGAAGCGAAGTGACCACATTTTTATTGGACGCTATGTGCTGCTCATTGTCTTGATTTGATGTTAGAAGATATTTTCAAGATACCACAACTTAAGACAGTATTTGAAAAGGCCATCGCAGTGCACGGTTATATTTATAACCGAGGAGGGATGCTTAATATGATGAGACATTTTACGCATCAAAAGGAATTAGCTAAGCATGCAAAAACAAGATTTGCAACTGCCTTCCTCACTCTATCAAGCATCCATCAGCAGAAAAACAATTTGAGAAAGATGTTCACTTCTAAGGAATGGATAGGACGAAAGAGAGTATTGCATCTTCTTTTGGTGGGAAGGAAGACAAATATAAAAACATTTTCAAGATCATTGATCAAAGGTGGAAAATCCAATTCCATCGTCCTTTGCATGCAGCTAGGTATTTTTTGAATCCAGAATTCTTCTATTCAAATCCAAATGCCGAGGGAGATAGTGAGGTAATGACTCGGGTTTATAATTGCATAACAAAGTTAGTTTCAAGCACCCAAATTCAAGATAAAATCACTTCAGAGATAACCATTTACATAAAAGCAAAAGGTCTTTTTGGATTGCCATTAGCAATTAAGTAAAGAGTAACAAGGGCACCAGATAATTTATTTTAAATATTTGATATTCCATTACGTAATCAATTTTGCTTTGTGAGAATTTGATTAATTAATTATATTTCGCAGCCGACTAGTGGGTTGCATATGGTTCTAAAACACCAAATTTGCAACAATTTGCCATAAAAGTTCTTAGCCTCAAATGCAGTTCTTCGGGTTGTGAACGAAATTGAAGTGTATTTGAACATGTTAGTATCTTTCTCAAATTTGGTGAATTTATAATTTTTTAATAATTTTATATAAAAATCTAATAACTTGTTAAATTTTTGCAGATCCATAACAAAAAAAGAAATAGATTGGAACAAAAACGACTCAATGATTTGGTTTATATCAAATATAACAGAGCATTGAAATGCCGATATGATATACGTGATACACTTGATCCCATATCTTTATCGAATATTGATGAAAGTAACGAGTGGTTGTGTGGAATGATGGATGGAGAATCGGATGGAGACGACGAGCTTGTGTTTGACGATGATAATTTGACGTGAGGTGATGTTGCTAGTGCTTCAGGAGCTGGAGAAAGCAGCAGAAGAACTAGAACAACAACATCAAGAGCATCATTAAAAGGTTCAACATCAAGTTGTTTTCAATTGATAGATAAAGATAATGCAACTTCTAGGGAGACAGAAGAGGAAGATGTGGAGGGATACAAATCAAATGAGGAAGAAGAGGATATTGATTTGCGTGTTGTTGATGTTGAGGATGATTAATACGTAGCAAGATTGCATACTAAAATTGAGTTATTTGTAATTTCAATTAATTTTTCATTTTGTTTGAATTTGAATATTTGTATTTTGTTGAATTAATTAGGCTTTCATTTTGTTTGATTATTTGTGTTTTGTCAAAATTTACTATTTATTACTTCTTTATAATTATTGATATTTTTTGTTGACAATGTGCGCCTCGCTTTAATGAAGCCCGTGCCTTGCCTTGCGCTTCGCGCTTAAGCCCGAAGAGACCTTCAGCGCTTTGGTGCACCTATCACCTTTAATAACTATGATCAAGAGTTTCAGCCATTATGAAAAAGGATTTGAAAACCAAACTCATGAATTTTTTTCTAGCACTAGAAAATGCTAAAAAAATCATTGATAAACACATTATGTTGTTATTTATCACAGTTTGGATACTTATAATAATTTTTAATGAATAATGTGGCACCTAAAAAAATGCTTTTTTTATAGTTATATTGAGTTTTATGTTGCTTTTAAGGCCAAAAATGTAAAAAAGTTTATTTGATAAAAAAAATTCACCTTATAGGATAAAGCAAAAATAGGCCAATATTGTTTGGTACAATGATGCAAATAATAA
This sequence comes from Heliamphora pulchella, assembly GCA_032270985.1. Lineage (NCBI taxonomy): Eukaryota > Viridiplantae > Streptophyta > Magnoliopsida > Ericales > Sarraceniaceae > Heliamphora > Heliamphora pulchella. The sequence goes on from JAULJZ010000005.1 coordinate 2,091,089, forward strand.
AACAATACTGGTTGCTAAAACATGCTCTAAGCCTCTAACCAATTTGTTTGAATTCATAAGCAAATATACTATAATGGATCCATTATTCAATCACATGGAATGAAAACACCAATTAATAATTCAATAACAAATTAGCAATGTTACAAGCAGGGAGAAAGATTAAGTTTGAATATTGAAGTTTCAAATTAAGACCTAAATACTTATATTTCAAACAAGTGGAGAGCGCAAATAGAGAGAAAGGAAAAAAATAAAAATAAGTGTAAGATGTTTCCTAGATTGAATCTAAGGGTGCTATAAGCTAACAAAAGCTGTATCGATATTCAGCAGAATTGCAGACACAATCGATATTTTAACCAATACAACCAAATTAGCCGATAGGACTATAATTTTCTGTTGCGACGATACAAGCATACGTATTCGAAACAGAGGCTCCAGATACCGTTATGTAGCGACCGATACGTAATGGTGTCAGTGATATTTAAAATCATAGCTTAACCTATAAAATTAATGTTAAACACTTCATATGTATGAAATAAAATTTAAAAAAAACTGATATTGATGCAAATTACACAATGAAAATACTACTCTATAATCTAAGTGGGATGGTATTTACCTTGATCACAAGAGATTTTGACTCCAATCCGACCAATCATAAGAGTTCATTAAAACTATAGTATATTCTCTTTGAAATTCATAAAATAGACCAAGAAATCTCAAAGAAATTGCGTAAGACCTATTTATATTAAACATAGAACACATTAAAACATGTATTGTATACTTATAAACTTAAAAAAAATCACAGAAAAAGTGTTCAATCGTCAAGTCCAAATTGAAGGTGTTATTTTCGTCTTAAACATTATTGGAAGATGTATTTTGATATTTCTCAGATGAAAGAGAAGTAAGAAAATGGGTTAATTAAATGTTAAATCTTCTAATTACCAAACGAAAAATAAATATGTTATTTCTTATTTTCATAATAACCACACTAAGTTATATTGTGGCATTTTCAAATAAAAGATAAAAAAAGTAGTAAAAAGGTTTCAAAATCATTTTATAATTTTAAAAATCACGTGAATCGTAAATAGTGAATCGAACCGTGCATATTCATCATGATTTTATTATAAGATAGATTCAATCATATATTCGTATCGATTTATGCAAAAATCGTTAATCGGGTCATGAACTGAAATGTGAATCGTGAGATTTTGATAACTAACTTTATGATATTGGCCTCATATATTATTTTTTCTATATAACATCCAGGATCCTTTTTGACATTAAGTTTACAAATGTTTCCATGATATTTTAATCCTAATTTTTATTGTAACATCAATATGGTTTCCTTGGCTAGACACAGACAATCAATTTATAGGCAGTAGATTTTTTAATTTAAGCACTACCAGGAAAAAGAATTGCATTAAAGTTCAAGAAATAATCAATACAGTTCAATATCCAACTGCATACGTAGGAAAAGTAATGTACAATTTAATATTGTTTTAGGGAATTAAGAAACCTCAGCCAAAATAACTATATCCTATGTTTCATTCAATCATACCAAACTCCATACCTTGAACAACCGTCATTTTTTTTTTCTTGAACCGATAAGAACCAAAAGTCAAAATATTTATATCACATCCAAAAATCTCTCAGGGTACAGTATTTTCCTTTGTTTGGATAGATACATATGAATGGTGAAACAACTAAATATTTAGTAGAACTAAACAAAATGGGATAAAATTAATGACTGAGCGTTGCAAAATTGTCAAACATGAACTATGTTAATAAACAATGAGCATAATCAGAAAGAGGATGTCTTCATAGATGACAGCCATGAGCCAACCAAGAAACATGTGATGACAAATGAACTCAGAAAATTGAGGTAGAAGCAATTGAGAACAAGATGAAATGTTTAGGTACATGTAATATAGATGGAGGATCTTGATTGACGAAGAGGCATTACCTGAAAACTACGAAAGGCTAGGAATTATGATCTAACAAAGGAAATTACCCAACATGGGGTTAAAGCTGTGGTCTATTTTTATTAAGTTCAAGGAGTTTATTCATCCACTTATTTGCTTAACCACCAAACAGAAAAGGAAAAAGAGAGAGAGAGAGAGAGAGAGAGAGGGAAAAAGCTTAAAGGTATCTAAACCCATGCATATCCATTTCACATCTATTGATCTATTCCTTTTTCCTTTCCTTTCTTTAATTCTGAATGCATTTCATTGATCTATTCTTTACTATATTCAATGCCTGCAGCCCTGGTGAAAAAATCAATTTACCGATTCAGAGGGATGTTCCAGGAATCAGAATTTTTGAGTACGCTACCCATATCCACATTGCCAAAGGTGCAACTCTAGACAGTTTTGGATTATCTTCTCATTGATGTGAATACTTCTCTCAATTCTCCGTGGAACAATTCTTTCAGTATATTATAAATCAGTAATCTAGGACAGGAAAGTCTAAGACCTTCTTGGACTGGGGCCAATGAAAAGCAGACTGACCAGTATTTCACTACTTGAAATGTGCAATATGCCCAACAGAACTGAAATGCCTCATGGAGATAAAAAACAATGTCAAAGCCCATTCAATTGTCTTCGCCCATTCAATTGTCTTCCACCATATATAAGTGCAGTCAGAGATTCACCAGATTGAATATCCTTCTCCAATACTTGTGGAGTAACAAAGAAAACGCGTTTGACTTTCCAAAAGCATGCTCTTCTTGTAGGACTTGTCTGACCTGTCATATCAATTGTCCATTCCTGCAATCAGTTTGATACCAATCTTCTCAAAATATGTACATGATTCTTATTACATAAAATACTAAAAGAGCAAACAACCTCATCGAAGAATAAAAATGTTATCTTACCTGTGGTATTCCCACAATATTATGGCATGCTTCTATTTGTTGCATAACAAGTGGTCGAGAAGGAGCAGCAAAAACAATTTTGCCTGCGATTCAAAACACCAATATGCACATCAATGTCCCAGAACACAGGCTTCTAAACAAACCCTAATTTTTAAAAGTAAATAAGAACAGTTGTCAGTAATATAAAAGAAAATCAGGCTTTGACTCTAACTAACTGAAGATTAATATATTCTTACCGTTCCAAAAATGTAAAGAAGCAGCATCTTTAACAAACAGTAATCAATGGATAACTTGAAAATATTGAAAAGAGAAGATGAAGAAAGAGGAGGAAGAGTGAGGGAAAAGAAAAAATCAGGTGGAGAGAATAGAAAATTTAAGGTTCTTTCCCAACCCTTTGTATTTATACTCATCAACTCCAAATTACAAAAACACCTTTCTAACTAAAAGATAATCAAATATACACAAATAAAATAACTTGAATCTGTTGAGAATTAGGGTTTTTATGTTTCCTTGTTTATTTTTTGCTAGAAGTGTGACGACCCGGTATGTGTTTAATTTGTTCTTCCAAGTTTTCGGTTAAGTGAGGAGACAGAATTAAGTTTGGGCGTGGGTGCTATAAAATTTTGTTCGTTAACGATTAAATTAATAATATGTGAAAGTAAAATTGAGATACATGGTAACGAGGGATATTGTTATGGCTGTATTAATGGAAAGATTAAAATATTAAAAGGCGAGCTAAGTTGGAAGTTTGAGTTGATTTTTAAGGAAATTTGTAGAATTCAGCTTCAAGGGTCACCACTCGAGCAATGATCTGTCCGCTCGAGCGGTCTGTCAGGAAATGTTTAGATTTTTCTAGAATGTTGGAGAAAATTTGAGGGTTTATATATATATGCATAACCCTTGGCCCATGTATTCACTCTTCTTCTCCTCTTCTCTTCTTCTTCCTCTCCTAGAGAGAGAAACCGAAATCCCTCATGAAACCCTAACCCTCCACCATGGAAATAGAAGATTGAAGCTCGATTGGGAGTAAGCAAGGTTAGAGATCAAGCTCTGGAGCAAGGAAGTGGAAGATTGAACATCAACAAGTCAAGATTTCTCAAAATCTAAACCCTAAGAGGGAGGGTTTGGAAGAACCTTGAAGATTTATTCAACTTGAGATAAGATCTAGACTATCTCTTGTGTTTTGTATGGATTTGGGTTGATATTTTGGTTATGTGAGTAAATCTAGGTGATTTCATGCATAGCTTGAGGAATTGATAGGGTTGTGTGTGGGCTGAGTTAGGTTTTTAAGAAAAATGGAGTTTTTGAGAAATGGTTATCAATGATTCTGAGAGTTTGTTGTATAAAAGGGGGCTTAAGACACTTAAAATTCTTTGTTTTGGCATGAAAATGGATTTGGGTGGGTGTTGACTTCAAAACCTAGCACAAAATGAACTTTCGGTGCAAGACCGCTCGAGCGGTCTAGAGAGCGGTCCTGGGTTGGTCTCGGTTTCTTGTTGCAGGCCAGACCGCTCGAGCGGTCTAGCCAGTGGTCTTTTTCGCTGGTTAAAAAAGTTTTCTTTAAATCAGTGTACTTTCACCATCCGAACTCCAAATTAGGTCATTCTTGTACTCAAACTGAAGCCCCGAAAGTCTTATTTCCAATGACACCACTCTTACAATAAAAATCTTTTTGTAGAAATATTTATGACCAAATAGTGAGGGTATGTCAAATTTTCTTATCCATTTTTCAACCATTTTTTATCAAATGTCTTGGAAAAAATTATTTTTCATCCTCATTGGACTTTTTATCAAATTTCTTGTTCCTTGGGCCATAGATACACCTATATAAATCTATTTGGGTTGGGATGCATGTGTTGGACCGTTTGGTTAGACTTTACGATGTAAGCAGGTTTTGTACATAAAGGATGATTTGAAGGTACAAAAATGGGTATTTGTGAGTTATGATGTGACATGGTCATCATTTAAAATTCTAAACTTTTCGAAAGAAAACATGGGTTTCAAACTTGTATATATGCATATGATGGGTGTATTCTATTTTCTTCAAACGACGTGATTTCAAATGAATTCATTTTGTGTTGTTAATGCTTTATAAAATCGATGAAAGAAATGTGAAATGTAATTCATGAGAAATTGTGTATTGAAGTTTATGATGCATTTGCCTTAAAAAGAGAGCTTGAATACTAAAACTAAAAGTGACTTGGAAATGAAACGGAAACTTGAAATTGGAATTGAAAGGACAAAATGTGAAAATGATTGAGAGAGGAACCAGTTGTGGGTTGGACTCCCGGATTGTGAAAATGAATGTAGTTAACAAATAATGAACCGTATGGATTGATGTGGATTAAGTTGGGCTTGCACAGCTCCACAGTAGAAGACCGGAACTTGCGCAAGATGGGGACCACATGCCCACCGGTTAGCCCCCGAAATGTGGTGGTTGTGTCATGATGAGTTATAGAGCGACCCATTCCACAATGGCTTCGCGTAGCCAATTGGGGGCGAATGGGGCGATGTTTCTATAAGCTGCGTCCGACGTCAGTTCATTAAATGTGATACGATTTTTGTGAAAAACCGGTTAATGGGATAATAATATGGATAATGTAAAAGAAAGAAATGTTTGGAAAATCAAAGGCTCTATAAATGTGAGTAATGGAATAAAAAAAATTGATGTGACAGAAAATGAATGGACAAATGGGATGAGTTAGTGTGCGTGGGTGTGCGTATGAACAAATAATGAATTGGTCAAACTTGCATTTTTACTTCGGTTGCACCTATAACACCTCACAAATCATGCATAGCATTTGAGTTAGTCTTTATCCTACGAGATTCGGTTCACGTATGTATACTAAACCATTTTAGGTTTCGAGGACCAAGGGTGATACTAGGGCAAAGGATGCATTTTGGGAACCGCTCGAGGAATGATCTATTGTTTCTTTGTATTTTGTATCATGTTTGTACATAAACTTAAGCGAATAATTGTAATGATGTTATTGTTGCAAATGAACTATTGAAAACTCAAAGCTTTTGTTTGGAATTTGACATGTACGAGAATATGATTACTTAAAAAAAAAATCTTTATTTTCATTAAAATAGTGTTGAACTCAAACCTACAGTAAAACGAAAGTTTTAATTGATAATCTTCTTATGCGGGCCTGTTTGGGGTTGGTTCACGGGTCCCCGGGGTTCGGGGCGTGACAAGAAGGGTGTGGGATGGCAATTAGGCGAGGGGAGTGTTCAAGTATCCTGTTTTTGAAAAAGGTTGTTTTCTATTATAAATCAAAATAAACTGATTATCAAGATACTCGTACACACGAAAAATTGAGTCACCACTTGATTTTGAGAAAAACCAAAAAAAGAAGTAAATCATTAATTAAACGTTACCATTGAAAAAGGGTCCGGGGGTTAAGGTACAAAATGGGAAAGATGTCACGCACCCTTACAAATCACCTTATGTTCTTGTTTTAAATTCTTCAAAAGTAACAAATACAGAAAAGGGAGTTAAAGGGAGATCATTCAAAAGCAAACAAGAAAATCAAAAATCCTATCTAACCAGGGATCTAAATAATGGCCGTTACGTAACGGATCGGCCGTTACGTAACGGTATCGTGAAGTACCGATTCGGTTTCGCTGCTCTGTATTGGCTTCACAAAGGCATCTCAAGTGTATCGACCGTTACTCCCGTTACGTAATGGGTATCCGTTGCATATTGGTCTGTAATGGCCGTTACAGACGATACGAGCCACCCCGACACGACAAGAGAAACTGAGAAAGTGCAAACTGCAAACGCACCTTTTTCTTTTTCTTTTTCTTTTGTCTTCTTCGAAATCCTCTCATACCTTTTCTGCTAACAAATGCTTACCGATCATGTTCGAAATCCTCTTCCCGAACATCTTCCTCTTCGATTTCAGTTCAATACTTCAATTTGAGTTCGATTTGGGGTTTGCACTTGCAGCGATTGCTCTTTGCCTCTTTCCGAACTCATCTTGCTCTTCGATTTCAATTCAATTGAAGTTCGATTTGGGGATTATGCTTGTCGATGGTGTTTGATTTGAACTAGATTGAAGATTCTGGCGTCGATTTCAGTTCAGATCATGGATTTCAATCCGATTTGGGCTGGATTGAGGATTGCCCTTGCCATTCGTGTTCGGGTCAGAGATTTCAACTTTCCATTGTGTGAGTAACTTCGGTTTTCCTTTGATTTAGGAATTTTGTGTTCAATTAGTAATCGATTTGGGATTTCGGTGGGGGACTGGAGTTCGATTTGCAATTTGGGATTTTGTCTTTTCGGTGGGTGATCGTGTTCGATTTGGGTGGCTCCAACTGGATTAAGGCTGTTGTGTTGAGATTTGAGAATCATATTTGCCTCATTATTTTTTTTTTTAATTTGTAAGTTTTTTTATTACTTTAATTAATATTTAAATTCCCATTATAATTTTTATTTATATTTTTATCTTGTTTTCAATTTATCATCTTATAATTTATTATTATTGTATGTAATATTTAAATTGTGCATATACCATACTTCATTTATATTATATAAAGTAATAAAAATATTTATTATTTAGTATAATATTTTTTATTTAAGTTGAATTATTTATGATTTGATTATATAATATATGGTATAATATTTTAATATTAAGTTTAATAATATTACAAATTTAATATTGTTGTTATATAATTTATATATAATATTGTAGTTACATGTAATCTTACTTTAATAACTTTTTGATCTATAAAAATCATAAAATAATAATATTATTATATGCCTCTTTTTTGGATTTTATGTTGCTAATATAATATATAAAATATTAATGCAGAGCGAATAAAATCACAATGCCACATGGAAACTCAGGAGCAGAACCTAGTGACGATATTGGATGAAACTTTGCAAATCCAGTGACAAATAACAAGCATAAAATGTATTGCAAATTATGTGAAAGGTTGGTTACTAGAGGAATAACTAGATTGAAGCAACAGTTGGCTCATCAGACGGGACAAATTAAACCGTACCCAAATGTGTCTACAGAAATTAGAGAAGAAATGATGAAACACCTCTAAGGCCAGAAGGAGAAACAAATTGACAAAAGAAAACAAAGAGAAGAATTAGCTACACAAATTAGAGCTTCTCAATGACAATATGGTGATGGTGATGATGATGATGATGATAATGATCCTGAAATGACTATGGTAAGGCGAGAAAGTGTAAGAGAGTATAGAGAGCAAGAGGAAAGAGGTTTGCAACAAGTTCTGGACAGAGATATGATACAGGAAGTAGTAGTAGGGCAGGAAGATCAAGTTTGCCAAGATTGGGGCGTTGATCTGCTAGTGTTCGAGAAACTAGTAGTACTGCTGACAGATAAGAGTGGGTAAATCCAAATACACCAGAAACGAGATTAGCTGCAATGGATCTGATGTTACATCAAGGTAAACAAAAGTAACAAAAACTGCCTACAAAAGTTATGAAAACTTTGAGAACAAAATTAGACGGGGCAGTTAGTCAATTTCTCATCTATGGTCAGTATTCAGCCAATACAGTTCTCAATCCATGGTTTAAACCAATGTTAAATGTTGCCAGAGAAGTGGGACCAAATGTGAAACTCCCTACTTCATATGAGGTAACTTAAGTTTACTTACCTAAGAGTATAAGTTAATCAAAAAGTGGACGTAGTCCCACAAGCCTGTTTGGGAGAAGAGAGGCGTGACAATAATGTGTGATAGATGGAGAAGGCCTACTAGGAAGCACATAATTAATTTCATAGTTTCCAGCAATCAATGAACAATTTTTCACAAGTCCATTGATGCCATAGATGTGCATAGCACAAGGTTTTAAATCGCAATCGAGGAAAAGGATTCTTCATACATGGTTTATTAGTTTTTTAATGCAAGGGTAATATTAGAAATGCACAAATATAATCTTATTCCACATTATTCATTGTTAATCTCATCCAACTTACACCGACTATTAAACATGGCCTTTTGTTTACTTGGATCTTTTTTTTTTTTACATTATGAAAAATTAAATTTCAATATGATTTCATATGTAGTTAATATGATTTTCATATTAACTACATATTATTTGATAGATTCCATCCTATAACAACTAATCGGTGTATCCCAAACAATTGAGGAGAATTATGTATCCCAAAAATTAATGTTCCAAAAATTAACACAACAAAAAATTCCCAAACAGGGCCTTAATTGCACAAGTGAATGGATGAATCATCATAAAGATAATATTAGAAATTAACAAATATAATCATATCCCACATTATTCAATCTCACCCAAATCAAATATGAATTTATCTAGTCCAGTATCTAATCCTACTTAAATCAAGCATAAAAAAAACTACTAGCACCTCATTATTAATCCCACCTCATTACCAATCCATATACTAATCTAATCACATTGTTAATCCCATCAACCTACGCCAACTATCGAACGAGCCCAAACAGTTGAGACAAAGAACCCTAGTTTTTAGGTCTTCTCTTTATCAGCCTTTACTCTCTTCTCTTATCTTCTGTTTTTCTTCTTTTCTAGCTTGGTATTAGAGTAAACTAAAGATTGTGAGGAGTTAACCTTCATTTTCATTACTCTTCATACATTTTTTTCCTCAAACTAATCAAACGCCATATCTAGTAAGATTCAAAAAAAAAAATTTTAACTGTGTGGTAGATTAAAAGTGTTTACCATCACTACATTTTTGTTTTTTAATTTAGCATCTTTACATGGGTTTGTTCAATTTTTATATATTTTTCAGAAAAATGGAGATTCAATCCCATATTTGCAATTTGAGGCTTGTTTGATTCAAACAACCACTGGTTCAACCTTCAAGGGTGTCAATTTGGACTATAGGAAGTGTTTCATAGGGTTGTCATGCTTCGAATGATGCATCTGGATGGTTTTTTGAAGTATACGACAATTTCCAAGCTGTCGACAATGGTATGTTTCAACTTTAAGCCCTTGCCCTGAGTCCAATAATCACTATTGACGCGTCGACACTTCTTTTTGGGTTTTTCATTAGGGGTGGGCATGGGTCGATCTAAGTCGGTTTGGCACTTAACCCAAAACCGACCTAATCAAGGTCAATTCTAAAATATTGAACCCAAAACCAAACCATCCATACTTTAGTACAACCCAACCCAAATAAACTCAGGTTGGTTCGGGTTGGAACCGATATTCAATTAAATTAAATATTTTTCTTAATAAAATATTCTAAAATAATAATATATGCCTAATTATTCTGAGTGGCTTATTTTTTGTATAAAATGTCAAGTTGAGCGGCTTAAATTTTACTCTTATTTTCAATTTACACGTTTGTAACTATAACTAAGAGCACAAATAATATAAATAATAGTTTTATGTGATTTATATATTATATTTCGGGTCGCGGGTTGGGTCGGTTTAAAAAACTCTTAACCCGAGAACCAAACCATGTACATCGGTTTAATATTTTTAAAACCCAGGACCCAACCCATTACTTGACAAAACCGAACTAACCCAGCCAATAGAGGTCGGGTTGGATTGGTTTATAGGTTTTTCGGGTCTATTGGACACCCCTAGTCTTTATGATTCAACGTATTTGCACTATAGTTTCGTTCACTAGGGCTTTCTCTTTAGCTCCATTTGCTTTCAATCTGGATGGCTCCTTTTTTCGGACTAACTTTTTTAGGTGAAAAACCATTCCCAATCGTTGCCTGTCAGCTTCAACTCTGCAACCGGAAACGAGAAGTGGCCGAATGTGCTTTTAAGTCAAAGTCAGTTACGGAGGTATTATCCTAAAGTCAATGAGAGGAGACAACGGCGCTCCTTTTCCTTTAGTTCTATAGCTCACGCTATTTGTTTCTATTTTTTGCAAGATCTATGACGGTTTCTGTTTGTAAGGATTTTTATCATCTCTTGATCAATAACTAGACCTTAGCCATATTAATAAGGGTCTCTATTCTCATGCCTCTTGTGATTTTGGAAATTTTTTGTTGAGGGTGTCTTTGCAACATGTTTAAAGATAGTGTCGGGTCCCAATGTTCCATTCTAGTGGTACTCCGTAGAGAGCCAATTCTGCTTTAATTATTTTATTAATTTTCTCATGCAATTATTAACACGGGTTAAATGAGTTTGTGTGTACATCTTATTTTGGGGTATGTGGGCCATGGGCCTAATGTCTTTTGACCAAATATTGTGGGACCCACACGCGTGGCTGGAGACCCGAGATTGTATTAGAACCACCTTTGAACTTGTGATGAATTTTTGGGAGAGATGTTTTAATTATCTTATGTGGGAGTATGTTTGTATATTGTTATATATAGGTTGACCATGCCAAAGCTTATTAAGGAAGCTTCAACTTCTATCATAAAGCAAAAAAGGGGACTAAATCCACATATCATCAACCGAACACCCCTCTCTTTTTCACTTTACTCTCTTTCTCGCTCTCTTTCTAGGAACTCTCTCTCTCTCTCTCTCTCTCTACATTTTTGAGGTCAATATTACAAAATCTCACAAAGCCAAAGAAGAGAAAGTTAATCTACACTTCAAGGGCTTTGTTCTCAACCGAACAGTTTTTCATTTGGGCAAGTTGAGATTTCAGGCTTTATCAAATATTTGAATGTTTGCTTCTTTGAGATAGGATCCATGACTATTTTTGAATAATTGTGCTTTATATATGGCAGATGCATATCATTTCAAAAAAAATGAGAGAAGAATTAATTTGGATCATAAACCCTCTTTTTTTTTTTGAAAATATGTGATTGAGCTTTGATAGATGTTGTTAGAGTTTTGAAAGTAATGCACTCTTGGTGGAGGAACTTAAATTTATAGTTGACCTTATAATTAGAATGAAAGATAAGGCATGACATGTGTTTGATAAAAAGCCCATGTGAAGAATCTAATTGGACACATGTGATGGAGTTGGCTTAGACCCAAAAATGTGATTTTTTTTTATTGATTGAAACTATGCTCTATGTATGTTGAAGGATAATTAGTTAATGGTTATGATTGGATAATGACAAATATTGATCAAAAGGGAAAATGGTCTTAAGTTAATGTACAATGTTGAGATCAAAATGGAATGAGAATCTCACAATGCTGGTAACCAAAGTCAAACTGAACGGAAACTATTACTTATTATGGTCTCGGTCTTTCAAGCTGTTTGTGAAGAGTAAAGGAAAATGGGGTTTTTTTGTTGGAAGTGCAGTAGAACCCTTGGTTGATGGTCCACTATATGATAAGTGGGATCTTGATAACTCTATTTTTATGTCCTGACTTGTTAAATCTACGCAAGCTGAAATTAGTCATGATTTTTATTGACGGATACCGCTAAACAAAAATGTAGGATGTAGTAGCTCATACTTACTCCCAGTAAGGCAACCTAGCACAAATTTATGACTATGTCCCGAATTCATGGCACTAAGCAACGAGAGTCCTCTATTGCAATATATAATCATTCTCTTTGTGCACTATGGCTAGAGTTGGATCACTATCAAACTTCAAGCATGGATAGTCATGCGGATTTGATGAAATTGAAAAAGTTGATTGAACAAGAAAGGATCATTGAGTTCCTTACCACGTTAAATTCAGAGTATGATCAAATTTGTGTTCAAATCTTAGGAAAACAACAACTTCCATCTCTACAGAAGTCCTACGCCAATGCGCAGCATGAGGAGAGTGGGCGAGGAGTTATGCTTCATCTCTCATCTCTTGAGAGTTCAACCTTGATTACCTTTATTCCTCGAGATTCTAAATATGGGGTTAAGAAATATGACAAGGGACGGCATGTTGAGATCTCAAACGATACAGACAAGTTATTCGGTAATTTTTGTAATATGGAGCGACATGACTGGGAGTCTGGGACCATGCTTGGAAACTTCATGGTCATCCATAGTTTAAGAGTTGAGGCAGCCGTACTAGCAAATCTTACCACCTTACATCCAACTGCACCCCAACACCATACTTGTACGAAGATTTTGATTGATTCCTCCAAATTCGAATTCAATGACTATTACTCAAGAGGAAGTGGAGATATTCTGTCGTCCTACGTCACAAATGAGTACTACTTCCACGTCCTTGACTTCTGCTCATTCAGGTAATGTTGCTACTACTTTGAGTGCTTCTTGCAATACTTTCTCCCATCCTTGGATAATTGATTCTGGAGTGTTAGATCACGTAACTGGATTATCCAACTTGTTTTAAAAATACATTACTTGTTCAGGTAAACAAGTAAAAATAGCTGATGGTTCCCCTTCTCATGTGTCAGGAAAACTTTTCCCAGTCACACCGGCCATGCCTCTTTCCTCTGTTTTACATGTTCCAAATATCTATACTAATCTTCTTTCAGCTAGTAGCCTTACCAAACAACTGAATAGTTGTGTAGCCTTTTTTCCCACTCATTGGGTCTTTCAGAACCTAGTCACGAGGAAGACGATTGGCAATAGTAAGGAGAGGGCTGACGTGTATTTTCTAGGTTCTCATTGGACTATGACTGGTCAAACTAGGCAAGCTCACAAGTCTACTACTGGTGATTCATATGTGGATCAAGCTTGGGTTTTACATCAGTGACTTGGCCATCTTCTGTTTCCCGTATTGAAGAAATGTTTCCTTGTACCATAGTCCTTCAACGCCAAGATCTCTAAAATCTTTCCAAGAACCTTATGAACTTCTCTATATATCTTCATCCAAGATCAAGTTCTTAAGAAAAAGTATAAAAAGTTTGAACTAAAGCTCGTAATAGTATTTTGTCACATAGTGAATAGACTTTGGAAATTATATCCGCGCAAAGATGATAGATTCAAACAGATTCAATGGCACACAAGAATACCACAAGTAAGTTCACGTCAACTGCAATTTCTCTTTTTCCCTTTTTTACGTTGAACGATGGTCGTGGTGGCTAGTCTTACTGGAATGCCAAATCATACTAACCAGAGCATGATCGACCCGCGATTAGGATCGGGCGATTTAGATCGCAAATCGCTACTATAATGGCGATTTTTTGGTAACCCTGGTTTTACCCACATCTAACTCGTTGACTCTTTCGCGAGATGATGTAGAGACTCTTCTTCGTCTCATGTCACAATTGAGCACATCTACTTCTGTATCATTTTTGGATCTTATACTAATCACACCACCATTCATTAGTTACCTTCCCTTGAGGTTGGGTCCAATTGAAATTATGTTCTTTTACCCACATCTGACTCATTAGTTCTTTTGCAAGATGACATAGAGGCTCTTTGTTGCCTCATACAACAATTGAGCACATCTACTTATGTATTATTTTCTTTTTCCCATTCAGGTAACGGTAAGGAAAATGCACATAGAAGAGAAAATCATATTGGGAGGATTGTTGTGGATGGCGTGGAACAATGAGTGGAGGAAGTGGTAACGCCAAGTATAGTCAATTTTTACCAAGATCTCTATTCTGAGCAAGATGTGTATAGACCAGTCCTGGATAATCATTATTTTGCTTCCATTGACACAAATGAGCTCCTTTGGCTTGAGAGACCGTTTTATGAAGAAGAAGTGATTGATGCTCCTGGATTACCGTCGTTTTGCAGTCTATGGATGTCCGCGTTGTAAGCTTTGATCGGATGAAGGATGACTACCCCAGTTGTCTTAATTTTGGCACTATTTTTCAAGCAATTGTCGATGGAAACCATCGTGAACATGTTGACTACATCATCAAAGATGGTTACTTATTTCGAGGGACTAGATTGTGCATTCCGCGTACATCGATCCACGACTTTTTAGTATGGGAATTACATGTGGGTGGTTTAGCAGGACATTTTGGTCAGGATAAGACAATAGCCTTGATGGAGGATAGGTTCTATTGACCGATTTTAAAACGGGACGTTGCTCGTGTTGTATCCCAATGTCGTACGTGTCAACTCGCCAAGAATAGGAAAAACAACACTGGTCTATACACTTCTCTTCCCGTTCCACACGAACCTTGGAAAGATCTTAGTATGGATTTTGTCATTAGATTACCTCGAACAGCTCGAGGCCACAATTCCATCTTTGTTGTTGTTGATCGATTTTTGAAGATGGCCCATTTCATCCCTTGCAATAAGTCCACAGATACCTCTCATATCACTAGATTGTTCTTCAAGGAAGTAGTGCACCTTCATGGGTTACCAGTTTCAATCGTATCTGACCGAGATGTCAGGTTTGTCAATTATTTTTGGAAAACTCTTTGGAAGCTGTTTAGCACCAATTTGAAATTTTCCTCTGATATCGTAGTTTGGGTGCGCTCCTTCGGTGTCTAGTAGGCGAGAAGTTGGGTAACTGGGACTTATTACTGCTAGGGATGGCAACGGGGCGGGTTTGGGGC
>JAULJZ010000005.1:2109180-2120552 GCA_032270985.1 Heliamphora pulchella
AAACCTACAGATCCTACACTATCCTATATCTAAAGAAGAGGAAATGGAAATCATCCCAGCTGTCCACAATAGAGCTCGAAACCGTTACATCCACTATGAGAAGTTAGAGACGATGCCATTAAGCTACAAAGGCCTTAGCATCTTCAGACCTAGCATTGGGTACTTGTTTGATAGCAAATACTTCTTTATGGTATGAAGATTACAAAAATAATTGGAAATTGTCTCCCCATGTAAATTCATTTGACTATAAGCACCAACCCGAACAGAGCAGTTCAGACAGAAATTAGGGTGGGAAAAGTGACCGTTATAAGTAACCTCGAAGGCAAAGACAGAAAGGCTGCAAACAAGGATTTTTTGTGTGTGGATATTTCCGTGTCCACGGTAGCTTACGCTTACCTCGACTAAATTATTATACATTATGCTTCGGATCCTTTGTCTCCCTCGAAATCCTTTGCCTATGCCTCTTAAACATAAAAAGAGAGGCACGAGTTAAAAGACGAGACACAAAAGACGATAAAAGTTTTAGAGTCATTGTTTTTCCTCCATCTCCGAAATATATGGCCGGTGTCTTATCAAAAAGATTACAATTAATTTTTTTTTTCTTTTCAGAAAAAAGACAGGAAGGGAAATTAATCCGACACTCCGGGAATAAAAACCCAGATTGCAAAGACACTGAAATTTTTCTCACCATCCCCAAACATAAATGGAAACATAACCACACTCACTAAAGAGAAAATAATACAAAATTTATATGGTTCGGTACAACTAGATATATCTACAAATGAGAAATAATCTACTATAATCTGTAAAATGTATAACCATGAGATAAAAAAAAACATCCAACAACTCAACACCGAATACCAAAGTCCTAAAACAATTCTCGTTTTCAAGCCAAGGTAACTCAGCCCTAAAACGTATCCCGTTTCCCATATCACACCTTGTAATATATTTTTGATTTTCCTACATATCTACCTCCTTGATCTACTCTCTATAAACCTACTAAAATTTCCAAAGTTCTCCTATTTATAAGCGAACTCAAATAATCTTAATCCCATATCACTACTAAAATTATACACACATTGGATTATTAGTGAATTCTAGACTATGCCCAACCCAAAGACATGTAAATGAATAGGTTCTGCAGAATACAACGCATACAGTCAACAAAATAGCTATTAAATTTGAACTCAAAGAAGTTCATATATTGCTTTGGAAATATCATCCAAAGTTTGTTTTTGCACAGGATTTCCAAGATGCGCCACAGCACAAAAATATAAAAATGTAATCCATCTTATTTGAGGAACAAAGATGCTAGTCTGGCAGATGCTGATGTACAAAACCAAACTTTGGATAATCAAAACCTAAATTGCCAAAGAATAGTGGATCTTTTGTATTGTAAATAACAAGATCTCTCACCTTCTGTTTATCTCTACTCTTTTGTGCTATGTTTACTCCTTGATTGAGCTTTTTCAGCAGGTCCAAGAGGAGGATCTTTTAATGACAGGTTTCATTTGCTTGTCCTCTTCCAGAGAGATCATCCCCAAGTGTGAGGGATCCTCCAACATCATCTTCGCCACCAAATATCCGGCTATTGACCACGTCTGATATTTCCTTGCTTGTTTACCAATATATCTCCCGAGTTTCCCGTCATAATATTCTGGCCAGCTGTCTTTGAGAAGACGGCTCTCGGCAAGATCGATTGCTCGTCTTGCAATTTGTGGCCGTCCCGTTTTGATGCAAGCAGCTGTTACCAACCACAAAAGCACTGCATTCAACAAAGAGGAGCATGGAGAGGGAGGGGACCAGAAGAAGTTGCAACAGGAAAGCAAGTTAGTCCACTAACATTAATAGAGAAGCACGCAATTAAAAAATAAATAAAAGACCAGTAACTCTGTATTTTAAGCTCTCAACCCAGAAACCATAAGGAAAGTGAAAGAGGAGCAAGGTCAACATACGCAAGCCCTTGGTGCAGGAAAGTAAAAATAAAGCGTTGAAAACAAGTATATTCAGCTTAGAAACGGAAATATTACAGGTGTTTTATTGGAGTTCTCAACATATTTACAGATAAGACATTAAATTCTGAGTTCTTTCAGAAGTTAAAGAAATCCATACAGTCGTAAATATTGTTAATAGCTCTCTCTCTCTCTCTCTCTCTCTGAGCATCTACATGGCAGAGTAACTTATTTGACCCTAAAAATACATAAAACTTGAGCAGTAATTGCCACAAAGTTTCTATTTTCACTTAAACCAAATTCTTGGCCTACTGATTGCAGAACAGAGCATACTATAAGGCAGATTATTTGAAAGATTCTGTGGGCTCATTTCTTATAATGCTGTAGGGGCTTGCTGATAAATTATGAAAATATTGGGAAGGCATTCTTGCAGTGTTCCCCATTGTCATTCCACCAGAATAAGTAAATCCCATGTTGGCAATCGACAGCCAAAAATTGGTATCAATTAATGATTTCTATGTTGATTTGACAGAGGTTTCAGGATATAAATAATATAGAGGGATGCACATTAAATCAAGTCCAATATCTTGGCAGTTCTTTTAAAGGGTAAGCAGGTAAGGTCTTGGGATCCTCATAGCCAAATTTGAATTCTTGTTGAAAGAAAAACAAGAAAGCCTCAGCTGCAGGAATAGCAGCTCAGATGGCTTTGTCAGTTCTTTCTTTTCTTAGAAAATAAAAATGTAATCAAGGAAATAAATAAAAATAAAAGCATAAAAGTAGGATGACTAATTACATCAATGCTAATAGCCTGAAGTCTCATAGAGGCAAACAATCCTAGAGTCAATGAAATCTTCTCATGGACTCCTATAGGACCTATAAGTATTGCCTACTTGCCTGCCAATACATTAATGAGTTCTGCACTAGGTCAGACCTTTGGCCGGCAGATAAAACTTAATATTTATCCCAGTTATATTGTGCCATCCACCTTGAGCACCAAATGAAATATCAAGAAGATTTCTTAAAGCATCAATGTTACATCCATTGTAAAAGCGCATTTATTCTGCGCTTTTGAAATCAGAATCACCAACGTAGCATGTAGACATGATGCTTCCCAACCAATACGTCATAACTAGCAATCAAGGGATAGGTGGAGGGGACACAAGGTCAGCCCAATTCCCTGCTCCTTTTGCATACACACATTGATCGGGACTCAGGAGTACAATGTGCACCTGTAAGGTGGTGCTCTAGGACCAATGTTACATTGACTCTCCAGTTTATGGCACCATATTGTGTCGAGATGACACGATACTGATACGGGAGTTGACTCGAACACAACCACCTCTAGTTGGATATGTCAACCATGTAATATTGTATTTTTTTGCTTTTAAAAGATGCATCTATGCAACAAACTCCATAGCAACTTCGACACTATATCATTGTTCTTTTGAAAATTTTGAATACTAGGCATCTAGCGTTATTTCCTTACCAAGCAAAAGAAAATTATCTCACGCATAGTTCAAAAATTATGGCATATATGTTGTACTTCCTAAATAGTATATGCATATATATATATATATATATATATAATTTTAATTATAAGTGTAATATAATACACGTATCCACATATCCGAGTCCACTTCTTTACCTAACTCCCCATATCCCATAATTAGGAAACCTAACAAGTCAAACACTTGTATCTGAGTCTGGGTACCACAGTTAGGGACTACTAAAACGATAATCAAATGGCAGAAAATAAAAGCATAGAATCAGAAAGAATGACAAGAGAACGTGTGGAAGAACCTGGCCAAGATCCTCCATTATGGTAACTCCATCTTGTATTCTTAGGGTCACAACCAGTTACAATTCTCCATTCATGACTTTCTATTGCTGGATAGCATATTTTCAAAGGCATTTCTCCAACCAGCTCCTCCCAGCGTGCTTCAATAAGATCCATAATAGCAGCAGATTGCTCTGGAGTAGCCAAAGAAGATAAAATAGCAATGCAGTTACCTAAAGCAAACCACCGAAAATCCATCCTTGCAGGGCTGACATTGCCAATAAAGTAGCCACCACGAATTGGCATAAAATCGAACACCCATTCTGGGATTGAATCAGGAATAACATTAAACTTATTCACTGCAGTGTGGGAATACTCCTCTGTTTTATAGCGGTAAATGTCATTTAATTGCTGGAAATCAAGCCAGAAATAACTTCGCATGTGATAACTCAACGCATGCAGCCGCTTTACTATTCTCTCAACGAACTCTTTCCCCTCAGCATCATGTTTCAGCATTGCCAAAGCACTTCTCAATGCCATAAAGAAAAGTGCTTGGATCTCAATTGGGTAACCATAAATACCCTGAAAAATTAATGCATCCCATTATTATACTCCAATATGTGAGGGACAAGACAAAGCTCTTAAAGAGTTTCAATGATTATAAATGAAAGAAGAGTGAAGGTATAGTCTGGATCTATTAATTGTTTCCCTTTTGGAAACTAAAACAGAAAGTTCCAGTGAGGGACTGAATAAACAACTCAATGATTATAGCCTCTCCATGTCAAAACCTAATGATAAATACAATAATGTTGTGAATTATCTTGCAATCAGTGTTATAAGGACTGAACCCGGCTGGCCATCAGTACTAGAGAATGTGAAACACCAGAGAGCTGGTTCAGTTTTTATTTGGAGACCACACGAAAATCTGACAAACTAATAAAGCCTGCCTACTTGTTAAGACCTATGAGGAACACCAAAAAAGGGAGGAACACCACAAGTACACGTGCAGCATACAAGGGAGGCCACCAAACTGTCCAGAAAATGATATAGCTCCCAAGCCTCCCCTAATACACAACAAAAGAATCCCAACAGAAAGGAAATGCTCCTGAACTGAAGTACAAAATACTCAACAGGAAAATATCAAGTGCGGCTTCATATATAAAATACCCTGCATAGTACCAAATCAAGCCATCCACGTGATCGACCTAGAGTTGTCATCAGGAACCCAATTAGCATTCGGCACTGGTCCATATCCGGTACAGTTCTGATAACCAGTATTATAATTAACACCTCAAGCCGATTTTTACCTGTGTGCTATCTGACAAAAGTTTATATCTTAAGCCAGAACCCAATCTGGTAAGTGTCATAAAATTTCTTGTTCAAATGGATCAAACTTGCGATTTGCATACAAAAGACCTCAAATTCGCACAAAGTTTTATTTTCGAATCAAAGATCAAGTGTCTACTTTCATGCATTAAAAAATAAATAAATAAATACCACTTTCTTGCAAAGAATTGAAATCCTTCCTAAAATGTGTGCCGAGGTGCAACTGACATGTATCACAATAAGGAGACAACAGAGCTACAACGACAAGATCGAAACAATTAATGATAGTTTTAGTAGAATATTATGATAAGGAGTTTAAAATGCCTCAGTTTGCAAGTTGTTTGAAAAACATGATATATATTAAGATTCAAAAGTGCCTCAACGACTAATAGGAAGAAATGCATAAACAAAACAGAATAAATTACAGGAAAATGGAATAAGGTTGAAAGAGAATGAACACAATAAATAAATAAAAAGCTGTCATAAGTATTTCTTCACTTGATGGAATTCCTTTTGACTACTTTTTTTGTTTTTTGCCCTCATGATCTAGTAGATAAAGGGAAAGATCTATTGCCATCTTCAAAAGGGAAACACATAATGGGTCAAAAGAGATTAGAAGGGAGGTGAATAGACGAGGTAGCATATACATGCTGGTGCATGCTAGCACAGACAAATTGAACATGTATCTTGCCCATGTTCTGCGCAGGTAAGCACAACACACACATACGCCATTTCTATTCTTGATTCTGATTGTTCTACTTCAAAGATTAGCAGTGTCAATATCCACATATTATCACGTGAATCATATCGAAGTTCGGTTTCGAGTTTATGCAATACAGACCCACGCCCAAGTAGTGAAAGAATCTATATATTGAAAAAGCCTACAAAGTAAAAACTTAACAAGTCCAATTGCTAAACAATATCTTCTTTCAAAAACATCTTCATCAGTTGCAATAATGGTCAACACCAGTCTATGAGTAAATAGCCTATTTCTATTAACTCAAACGTAAATAGACCACAAACAAGATTATTATTTCATCCTTACAGCCAACTTGTCCTCATAAAGCCAAAAGCAAAAGAAGGAATCCTCATACATTCATTGTGCAGTTGAAGAAACAGTTTGAGATTTTTTATTGCTCTATAGAAGAAGAGAAGAAAGACAAAATTACCGACATGAGACATCATTTATGACTTCCTAAATTGGAATGACCTTCCGCGGGATTTCAAGTTCTATTGGTGAGGACATAATCATGGAGGATTCTCCTCCACCGATATACATTAACCCATAACAATGGGCTTTCTTTCAACTAGACATATATCTTCATTTTGAAAAAGAAAAAAAATATCTAAACATATATATAGATAGAGCCACTAAAAATTGCTTACATGCATAGGATCTAGACCATGCTAACAATGTATAAGATCACCAAACATACAAACCCAAACAGAAAAATACTTTGTTGTTGGCATTAAGCAAACAGTTCGAATTTGAGACAAGTTATTTTCATCAATACAAGACATAAAATATATGGAAATAATGACAAATCCCTAATTTTTCACCCTCAGCTCATAAAAAGCAATAGGCAGGCTGATCTTGGAAGAGCAAAGTGACAAACAATTTAATTCACATGTATGAAAACTATGGGTCTTGGAAGAGCTACGCATCACAAACATTTAGTTCATATGTATGAATATTTTGATAGCATAATCAAAACAAGATCAAAAGGTATCTTACCATTCTTCGATCAATCATTGAGCATCCATCAGCACATAGCAGAGTTGGAAATGTATCAAATCCCTCTGACAGGCACAGGGCCAGTATAAGCCTCATTCCCTTTTGGCACTCTGGTGTTTCAGCAAGAGTTAAATCCCCAGTAGACTTTGTATATGCGCGCAGCAGAATAATCCACCAGAATCCAGAGTCAACTGGGGCAACTCTTCCAATTGCACTCTCTCCAAAATCGGCTACTATAGTATCCGTTTTACGAACTGGGTCATGAAGTACTTTGAAACTAGCTGGCATTACCCCTTCCCCAAGCTTGAATCTGTCTATTCTCTTTTCCCACCCTTGAAGCTGTAAAGTCTTGAGTAGAAAGTTCTTGACTACATCAGGCTCACCATTCATTAGAAAAGCCAGAGCACTCGGTACGAAATCTCGTACAAAAACCTTGACAATAAACAAGAGTCAGATAATGTATCAAATTCATTCAAACTCCATAGAAAACCAACCAAACTTTAACGGTTGTCATTCCAGACTTGAAACTAAACGCAATCATACCTTTTCTCTATTTTAATGCATGTTTCAGCATCAAGATCTTCCAAATACTAATTGATCCAGATATTGTCAAAATTTCACTTTTATCAATTATTGAGTTTTGTTTCGTTTCATCTGTTATGAAATGCCAAAAAACAACGCATTCCAAAAATCAATGCATTGGAAGGGTTTGATTAAAACCTTTTACCTGATCATAATTAAGAACCTCCTCTGAAGCATGGTCATATGCGGCAATTGTGCCAACTGGTTGGCCACGGAAGAACACCAAAGAACGGCGAAGAGCTTCCCAGGCGTCAGCAACCATTGGGTGAGGTTCAAAAGAGTTCCGAGCTGATGAAACCGGGGAATCCAATGCTGACCGTCCACCAGCAGGCGAGTATGCGGTCTCAAAGTTATCTAAGCCTCTCGCTAAGCCAATTGACAGCTCACTAAGCGATCTCTCATCGAATGATCTCTGCCTCTCTATGTTGATCCTCGGCTTGTCAAGAAGCTTGGAGAGATCGTAATCGTCCATATCATAGATAGAGCAGTGAGAACTCACATTTCTAAGCCCATTCTCCATTCTTCTCAGCTATTCAAGCCAGAGATGTCCTGTATCAAAAAGAGATGTATACATTTAGAGGAAAAAAAGGTACTCATGTATATTAAGAAGGTCAAACATTCCAAAGAAAAACATATATAAATACACGCAAAATTAGAAGAGTAAAGATGTTGGAACAGAAACAGCAAAATGGAGAGCCCAACAATTGCTAAAACGAAAATAATCTTATCCATCAGCAGAGAATACAGGAAGCAAGAAGCAAGATTTTACAAATTGAGAGAAAAAATAAAGCAAAATAACAAACCTCTAAAAATAACACACCTCTAATTATGGTTGATTTTCAAGATACAAAAGAAAAAAACAATAACTAACCAGATTGACGAAGAAGAAGAAGAAGCAAGATTTTACAAATTGAGAAAAAAAAATAAAGCAAAATAACATACCTCTAATTATGGTTGATCTTCATGATAAAAAAGCAAAATACAATAACTAACCAGATTGAAATGTTATATCCACAAGAAATTAGAAGGGCGCATTGACCAAACAAGAAATAAAAAGGAAACAATTGCAAGATTAACATTTTTCTGGGATAAGTTACCCCAAATAAACATTTAACAATCGAATGAAAGATAAAATTTTGAAAACGATCTCATCTTTGTATATTAGTTTAAGAAACAATATGAACTACATTGTTATATCCTCACAAGAAACTCAGAAGTTCATGAGAAAAAATCAAGATCACTTGGAAAGAAAATTGCAAAACAAATATATATACACACATGTATGTATACACACCCGTTAATAAGGTCAAACAATCACATGAATTCCAATAAAAACCTCAAATGATTGCTCTTTGATGAAGAAACGGAACAAATTGACCGGTTTGTAACGGATAAATCAGATCTACAAGTTCATCGCGTGAAACGAAGAAAAATAAATAAGAAATTCAAAAGCTCGGGAAGAGAGAGAGTGGGGGAGACCTTAGAGAGCTCAAAATGATGGAGTGTGAGATTTCCCGGCCTTATGAACGGTCGGAAGCCGGCTTAAATTTCGCCGGAAAGAGGTCGGAGAAAAGACCAGAGAGGAGAAAGAGAAGAAGACGAGGAGAAAAAAAAGAGAGTACGTATGCGGTACCTCGTTTATATACAGAGAGAGATGAGTGATTATTCGGTGTGGTTCGCGTGATGTCCTAATGCTTACGAACCACATGATTATGTGGGACTTATTTTATGCATAAAAAATTTATATAATTGGGTGGCACGCCTCAATAATTTTTCGAAAGAGATTTTGAGAGGGAGTGCCTGAAACGAGAAATTATTTAGTGCGTATAAAACTCCATATTAATATATTGATGTGGTATGTTCTGTTAATATATAAATATTATGTATATATAATTTTATATTTAAAAAATTCATAATATTTATGTATTGAGAGCCTATTTGAGATAATTTTTAAGTTTAGTTTTTAAAAAATTTAATTTTTTTAAATAAAAAAATAAAAAAAAGTGAGTGTATTTAAAATAATTTTAAAAAAATAAATGTTAAAAAATAAAAAGAAGAAAAATTTTTTTTGACTGTTTTTAAGTTGTCTTAAAAATTGTACAAAAATAAAATTCCAAATAAACCAATTTAAAAGTTAAGCAATATTATTCAATGGGTACGAAACATTGATATGCCTTGTCAATATATAAAAATTATATATTCGTAATTTTAAAAAATAGTCATCTGTTAGAGGGCAATAGTTAGATCAAATCAGCATGATTCTATATTTTAAGCGTACGAAGAATAAATAAACATATTACATTAATATGTTACGTGTTCCCGCCCTACTGAATAATTTCTGGCGTGCAATGGACCGTCCTGTCAGGTCCCCGCTAATCTGGCATTGTGAGAAACCTACCGGATTAGCCGGTTGTATAGATTGGGATGTTCTCCTAAACCTAGATTTTTCTGATTTTTTTTTTATTTTTAGGTTTTAATTGTTCTGATGAAAAATTGTTATTTGGTACCATAAAAGTTACAAGTAAATGAAAAGATAATCTTATGGTAAATTAAAAATAAGTTATCTTTAGCAAAAAAATTAAAACATAAAAATTATTTTTTAAATCTACAAAATATACTATCAACACAAATCACCACCACAGTCACCGTCACCATCACTACCGATCGTTATTATTACAGCTACACCTCACAATTAACTATTATTATTATCACCACCGCCATACTTCACCATCATCGTTGTATCACTATACCTATGGATGAATGTAACATTTAAAAAATAATAATTGGCATATGAAAGTAATTTAGTTTATCAAATAAAAAATTTGTGGGACGGGTTATAAATATTTTAAAAATATGAGATAATTATACTTACCTTTCCTGAGATTTAAGTTTATTATAGAAACTTTCTCCGTGGTCTCTGAAATTACACTACCGAAAAATTAAAAAAATAATAATTTAAATAAAGGTAAAATTAGAAATAATATAAAATAATTGTTGATATCAGCATTTTCTGTCAAATTTTTAAACGGTTATTTGACAGAAGAGGGTATCTGAAATATAAAAGCAAAGCAGAAGAGAGGGCAGTGTAATTTTAGAGACCATGGGGGTCCTTGTAATAAGCATAAATCTCAGAAGAGGTAAGTGTAATTATCCCAAAAAATTAATTTCGTAATTGAGAAATTAGTTGTAAAATTGATAAATTTCTTAATTTGAAAATAAGAAATTAGTTTTAAAATTGAGAAAAGTAACGAAAACAGATAAATGTCTTACTTTTTAAAACTTAAAAATTTCTTTATTTCAAAAGAAATAAATTTCTTATTTCTTATTTTTAATTTTAAATTGAAAAATTTTTCAATGGCTATACTTATTTTAATTTATAAAGGAGCAATAATTATTTCTATTTGTATAAAAAATAACAAAATATGGTTGAAAATTAAATAATTAATGCTGATTATTTTAATAAAATTAGGGTTATATTAGGTAGATAAAATGGTAATATGACCTGTATTTAAAAAAAATACGAGACTAATTTTTTTTATGATTTTTAGATATGAGACTCTTCTAAAAAAATTCTTAAAAGTTATGACATTTTAAAAAAAATTATAAATGTATTTTAGTTAATAATTCAAAAAATTAAAAACCATTTAAGCAAAAAAATAATAAACTTGCATTGCTAAAATTTTACATTTTACTTTGCTGTAATTTCAAATTGAAAGGCAATAAATTAATTTTAAACAAAAAAAAACTAATAAATGAGGCTAAAGTGTTTTGGCTATTGACAGCACAGTATAACCGTGGGCGGGGCCCGTAAATGCGTAAATCATGGTTAAAAAGCTGTTATTGGCTGACCGTACATATGAAATTAACGGAATATTCGTAGAGAATAAAAACCCTTTCTGGAATCTCAAAAAAATTTTAATAGAAATTCTTAGAGATAATTACACTTACTTTTCCTGAGATTTAAGCTTATTATAGAGATGTTCCATGTAGTCTCTGAAAT
>JAULJZ010000005.1:2120652-2131088 GCA_032270985.1 Heliamphora pulchella
ACCCACACGGAGTACAAAGAATGCATGGAACCTAAACGAAATCGAAAACTGCTTTCCTCATCTCCTTCAAAGGAATTCTCTCTCTCTCTCTCTCACACACGCACACGCACACATTGAGTACAAAGAATGCATGGAACCTAAGCGAAATCGAAAACTGCTTTCCTCATCTCCTCCAAAGGAATTCTCTCTTTAATAAGTGAGAAACAACCACCATACTTCTTGTGATGACCATAAAATTTCTTTTAACCTGAACGAAGTTTTGCATTACTTATCAACAAAAATAGAATTTGATTGCACGTGGCAGATTCTTTGCAAGATTTGCAATTTTAGTATTTATAACGGTGCTAGACCTTGCTAATTCAATCATAAAAATATTCCAAAGACATTCATGCATTGTCCCCCAAAGTCATCACTACAACAGTAAATGACAAACTTGGACACTTGGGTTGACAATTGACAGTCTAGTAATATCCTTGACACAAAACAACTTTTGTTTTGTCTTTAAATAAGAGAGGTGACTAAGAATACAAATAATACAGAAGCAAATACGCTAATCAACTCCCATATCTTGGCAATTTTTTAAAGCGGAAGCAATACAATCCTGGTGTCCTGACTTCCAAATGTGAAGAAAGTGTTGAAATAAACCTGAGCCCACAGGTAATAACAGCTTAGATATGTGTCAGTTCTTTCTTTTCTTAGAATATGAATATAAAAATGAACAAATAAACAAAATGAAAAGCGTAAACCAAATTAAAAGACTAATTGATGTAATCCTATCCTAGACAAATATCTAGAACACTATGTAGATTTGCCATAGACTAGCTTTGACAAGGTCAGATGGTTAAAATTGTGACACAGATTTGAAATTTCGTCAGCGCAACAAGTGTCTATCAGCTAGATTTTATTTGAAAAATAAATGGACACGAAAAAAAGTGTACTAAAAAATACACTAACTACTCACAAATGTGATTAACATCCATTTAATAAGATTAAAAATTACACTTTTCAGCTTGTATGCTCCCAAACTTAAGTACCTTAATCATAGATTTCACTACCTAGAGATAGTCTAATTCTTCTTTATCCAACAATAAAGCAAAGAGCAATGAGTAGTCCTTGTGGGGCAACCAGCCAACAAAGGATAGCGCTAAGGATCTACGGTTTTCATTGACCTGCAATCAGAAAGCAGTCGACGTCTTAGTTGCACGATTCTCCTACTGGGGTAACGAATTTGTTTTGAAACCTCGCTGTCGCGCTCCAAAGTAAAAATCTTGTCAAAACCTTGCTCCCATCGAGAAAAAACCTCGCTTCCGACTAAAGATAAAACCTTTCAAACATATAGATTTTCAAAAAACAAAATAATAGTAAAAAAATAAAAAAAAAATCTATAGATTTAATAAGATTATATTATAAAATAAAATAACTCAAATATATTCTAGTAGTTTATATTTACATAATATTTATTTATATATACAAAAAATAATCGGTGTTTGACACTAATCTACAACATTTAGTCTATGTTTGGCCTAACTTTTTTTGAAGGCTTTTTACTTTAAAGTCTCTTAAAAAAACCCACTTGTTTGGCCTCCTACTGTAATTAATTAGCTTTTCCACATCTTTCCACATTTAATTTTTTGAAAAAAAGTCAAAAAGCCAAAAAACCTACAAAAAAAAAAATTAGGCCAAACACACAGTTATTCTTATTTTAACATATATTACAATTAAATAAAAAAATATTTTGTAGAATACATAAAATATATAAATGCTCCCATAGGCGCTCCTAATCTTAGACTCTTCTGTATAGCCTCGGTCCCCCACTATCGCTCCCGCTCCCGCTTCGTGCAACTAAGGTCGATGTCAAGTCACATCGAGTTGGTTGAGCAACAAGAGCAGAATTAGTCGACTCTCACGTAACCGCAGTAGGAGTCATACAGAATGTACCAATTGGACAGGTAGCACCCACCGATAAAGCTATTTCCTGACCTTCCACACAACCAATGCCAAACAGTAATTCAAAGAGGGCTTGAGAAGGCTAGCCAGCACAAGAGAAAGCATAAGGATAGCTGGAGAAGTGGGGGCTTGATTCAAAAAGTGGTATCAATAAAAACATGAAACAAGCCCAATATAAGGCTTTGCAGGGATCGATTCGGAGTATTCAGTGGTGAGGAAAGCATTAGCTTGCTTTCAATTTAAAAGGGAAGCAAAAGTAGAAGATTAACCGGAAGAGAGAGGATAGAGGAAGCATTAATCAGCTCAGAGGAAATCCGGTGATGGAAAGAGTGCTCAATATGCATACCTAGTCTACACTGACACACTGACTTATCCCATCCAGGTTACTAATAAGGAAGCCATTACAATTGCCGGAAATACTAGGCCTACTAAAGGCAAAGAAATAGAGAGAAGGTTTATATTTATCATAGAATGGATACCTCGATTTACAGGTTGTACCTATTATTATTATATTGTTGTAAACATATCTAGTAAGAATGATAATTAAGAATTATAAATTAATATCTTCTATTAATATCTAAAGAGAATCATTTTTTCTTTCCCATAAAGCATTGCAACGGTTGGGTCTGGTTATAGGTATCATCCATTTTTAACTTGCTAAAAACATCATGGCCAAATCATGTCTAGGCCATACCAAGGCCAGATACGAGGGCATGCCAATAGCGAATAACCCTTTCTTTCCTACTCCCTTGACCTTGATTCAAGACCCACTAAAACTTTAGTTACTGAACTTTTTTGCGTCCCTAGCATTGTTGATTTTATTTTCATTCCAACGAACTGATGCAGTCCGCCTTAAACAGCCCTTGACAAACATAATAGCAAGAATTGTCCCCACAGCATCAATATAAAATTTATAATCAAATGGCACAAATAAAATGTTATATTTATAATCAAATCGTAAAAGCATTAAATCATAAAGAAAGGAAAAAAAAGTGGAAGAACCTGGCCAAGACCCCCCATTGTGATAACTCCATCTGGTATTCTTCGGATCACAACCGGTCACAATTCGCCATTCATGACTTTCTATAGCAGGATAGCATATCTTCAAGGGCATTTCTCCAACCAGCTCCTCCCAACGTGCTTCAATAAGATCCATAATAGCAGCAGATTGCTCTGGAGTTGCCAAAGAAGATAATATAGCAATACAGTTACCTAAAGCAAACCATCGAAAATCCATCCTGGCAGGGCTGACATTGCCAACAAAGTACCCACCACGCATTGGCATAAAATCAAACACCCATTCTGGAATTGAATCAGGCATAACATTAAATTTATTTACTGCAGTGTGAGAATATTCCTCTGTTTTATAGCGATATATGTCATTTAACTGTTGGAAGTCCAGCCAGAAATAACTGCGCATGTGATAACTCAAGGCATGTAAGCGCTTTACTATTCTATCCACGCATTCTTTTCCCTCAGCATCTTGTTTCAGCATTGGCAGAGCACATCTCAATGCCATAAAGAAAAGTGCTTGAATCTCAATAGGATAACCATAAATACCCTGAAAAAATAATGCATCCC
This sequence comes from Heliamphora pulchella, assembly GCA_032270985.1. Classification (NCBI taxonomy): domain Eukaryota; kingdom Viridiplantae; phylum Streptophyta; class Magnoliopsida; order Ericales; family Sarraceniaceae; genus Heliamphora; species Heliamphora pulchella. Next base: position 2,124,181 of record JAULJZ010000005.1, read on the forward strand.
ATTAGGATATGACAATATGCAGTTCCTGTAGGAGAAGAAAAAGCTCTTGAAGGGTTTCAATAATTATAAAAGAAAAAAGAGTGAGACTAATTTTTTTGGACAGTAAAACTGAACTAAGTTCCAGTGAGGTACTCAATAACGCAATCCCATGAGGATGCTTCTTGTCTGACATATGAATAGCTGCATGACACACCATTATAATGAATCCAATAATATTTCAGATTATCTTATAATCAGTGGTATTTGGGATGGACCAGACTTGCCAGCTGTACTGTGAATGTAGAAAGGCAGAGAGCTGGTTAAGTTTTCTATTTCGAACACTTCACTCACATACTACTCTCGAATCTGGTGAACCAATAAAGCCTGCCTATTCCCATTGTCAAAACCATTGAATTGCGGCTTAAAGGAGACTCAAGCCTCCATATGTACGATTGCATAGACTGCCATAACCACCATTGAATCTCTACTAGATGGATAACTTCTCTATACTACATGTATGATTTCATTTGGAGGAGCCAAAATGGCAGGCATGCCCAAAACACACATGATGCATGCAAGAGAGAAGACCTAACTATCCAGAAACTGTCGCGCAAATACACTAACAAGAGAATCTAAATGGAAATGAAAGCTACTGAGCCAAAACTACAATATACTCCACAGAAAAAAATAAATAAATAAACTCCCCAAGATAACAGTTTAAAACTATATTGGATCTAATCAAGCCATCCATGTGATTGAAGTGAAGTTGATCTTGGTACCAATTAACCATCCCCCGGTGGAAAATCTCTGGTCCAGTTCTGATAACCATGCATACATATTAGCAACTCAACCCCATTACTAAATTTTGTGCTAGCCAAACCAAAAGAGATTTCAGATTATCGTCTACTAAAGATAGTAAAATTTATTGTTCAAACCTTCTGATTTGCAAATTAATTGAATAAAGAAAAGTGTCTCCTTTCACATTTTAAAAAAAAATAACCATTCTCTGGCAAAGAATGGAATTCTTCCCAAACAGTTGTTCAAGGAGCATAGGTCATATACCACAATAGGTTGAAAAGACAAACTACAACTACAACATTATTTCAGTTAATAATATGATTAGCAGACAACTATGATAAGGAGTTTATAATGCCTTAGCTTGAAGGTTTTTCCGGAAATAAAAAGAAATTACATTACTGGAATTCAAAAGGACTTGAGATTAATAGGAGAAAAAGTGCAGAAACAAAAAGCATGAAATAGTAGAACAAATGGGAATAAGTAAATAAGAGAATGATCAAATGACAGTAAAACAAAGGAGATGCTTCCCGAATTTATAAGAACTTCTTTACTAATGAAATGCCATTGACTGGTATTCCGCCCAAATAGATCTTCAAACTTTCAAGGAAAAAGGGCAAACCCAGTGCACAAGGATCCAATTAGAGTGGGTCCAAGGAACATGTAGATTTTATCTCATATATATTGGTTGCAAGCATTCTATAATCCTAAATGATTTCATATTGGTGAACAAGAAAATGCGGACAAATTTCTACTTCTGGAAATTAAGCATATTTGAATCTAATGTAGAATGGTTGGATGAAGTCTAAGAACAATTTTAGACAGGAAGAGATGGACAAGCTTCTCCACATATAAATGCATAGTGTACTAGATGCATATCAATAAACAACTAATCAATAAACAACTAAAGGGCATATTCACGCAATCCACAAAAATAAAATCAGGGCAGTTCACTTCATGAGGTCCAAATAATGTTACAGGAAACAAGCCTCTACCAGATACAGACATAGGAACAAAAGGGGGGCATCGTCTCTTCCACATACAAACGTCTGGAAGTAACCAAAAAGCAAATATCTACACTACAACAATTAAGCTAGCTAGGAGCAGATTCAGGCATTCCATGAATCAATAATCATACCTAAGTTTTACATAAAATTGAACTCCATGAAGATATTACTTGTAGATTTTAAAATGACTTGCTTCAACTCATGCACCAAGGATCATTTTAGTGATTCCATGGAACACACCTGTTCCAATCTGTCTCTTTCCCATCATTTATGGTCATTTTTATGTTTCCAGGAGTTATGCCTCCTAATTGCTAGAGAAAACAAAACTAAATAAGTTTACTAGAGTCAGACAGCAAACAACACCTTAACCATCATGACAGCACGAAAGATATTTGCCCTGTTTGTCCAAACTTATTGGAGCAACGTCAGGGCTTCTGGGTTATTTTTATTTAAAAAAAAAAAAAACCTAAGTGGTGGTGTTTGTGGTTGTTTTTTTAAGACAACTTACAGCCTTTTTATGCTTATGCCCAAAAAAAACTGATAACAAGAAGCACCGAAATGGGTGCTTTACTAACTTCTCAATTAGAACACAGGTGAAAATACTATTATGTCCCTAGAGCTACTCCTTTTTTAGATGTCTCTATTTTAATTGCGCTACTATTCAGTTCTCCACCAACACTTCACTTATCCACCACATCCTCGTTCTGTTGCAACTGAGGAACTCATGCCCTCACTATTGCAAATATGTACAAAATCTCCACATAAAACTTGGTTGTTCAATAATTTAAACAAATTAATTGTTAAAATTTAGTAGTCATCCAGTTTAATAGTGTGTTAAAAATAATTCATATTAAATTGGCATACCTAACACTTTGAAATCATTAATTTGCGTTCCAAATACATAAAGGGCAAAGTTGACAATTTGAAAGAAAAAATATCAATTCACAAACAACTCTGCTACTTAAATCTATAATATTCAATTCAGATGCAACAAACATGTTTACTGTTCTGCATCTTTGCTACAAACTATAAGTTACCAATTTTAACAATGCCATACACCCCGATTGTCCCTATCGATTGGCTTTCTGCTTCAAACTAAATAAAATGAAAAACAATGGAAAGAAATGAACAAGACATTCAAAAATGATAATCAACCTTTCTATGACAATTATGACATTATTTACAAACAACACTCAACACTTCTTCAACTAAAGTCGAGATTGATACAAATGGATGTGTCCACTTTCCACCTGGGGAACAGGACAGTTCTGATTCTTGAAACAAATGCATGCAAATAGGAGATAACAAGCACCAATACAATCCAATCCAATCAGCAGTAGAACTCCACTTTTACACAATAACTGGAACCTATAGTTGACCCGCGATGAAGAAAAATCAAAACCAAAACTTCAAAAGGCACTAGGGAATAAATAAAGCACTTATGGCACGTTTTTCTAACCTGAACTTCATACATAGAAATTCGTATGAGGAATGATGACCAGATGCAGAAAGAACAGTTCAACTTTGGTCCATTAAGCGACTTTGAGATGACATAATCCAAAATAGAATATTTAGTCAATGTCCTGGAAACTAAAAATAAAAATTAAGCATTAGTAAATAGAATGCTAAAAACTGCTAAAAACAAACGATTCGAGGAAACGACTCTGTGTAGCCAACCTCAAGTAATTGGACAAAGGCTTTTTGAGTAGAGTAGTTAAGTTGTAAGCTATTTAAGTAATAAGTATGCAACCACAGAGAAAATGAAATGATAGAAACAGCATCAGCGACAAGAAGAAGAACGATTAGAACACCATCATCGTGGTAGTACACTGGAAAGCAAGGCATAGTGTCACGAGTTGCCCTTTTCACAGGCTAACATCGCGACGTTGTGTGGTCGTATGCCAAACTGCTGCACGTCATGCTATGGGGACAGGTTTCGCTGCACCATGAAGTGTCGTCCCGTGACACATAACAATGCATAATATCAGGTACCATTCCAACAGGGGAAAGACCTTTTCCTGATATGTTGGCATAACAATTAATAGATTTTATTCCCATGTCAAGAATTATTCAACTGTTGATAACCATATATATCTGTCATACAGAAGTTCTTCTTCCACTTTATTCCACATAAAGACAACTGCAGCAGACTAAACATATATTAATTTTTGGTAAAATATAACTTGTATTGACACCCGCAATGCATGATGACTAACATGGAGGATTCTCCTCGACTGACATGCATCAATGACTAAACCTAACATTGAGTTTTACAGCTAAATATATCCAAATGAAACCCAACCGTAAAACATTCTACATTAAGCAACTAAAAATTGCCAGCAATACGTAGATTGGCCTTGCAAGAGCTAAAACATCGCAATCATTTTACCTCATATGAATTTTGGGGTTTGGAAGAACTGAGCACCACAAGTGTTTAATTTGTCTCATATTCATAAGAAATTTGTCAGTATTATTTAAAACATGATCACAAGAAAAAGAACATTCTGTAGAAGCTAGCACCAATCATCCGCAATACTAATAGCTTTATCTTCGAAGAGCAAAGCATAACAAACATTTTTTTCTTAATTCGCATCTGTAAGAACTTGGGGTTTAGTTTGGTTTGGGTTATCTGTAAGAACTTTAGGTCTTGGAAAAGCTAAACCTCACAAACTTCTTAATTCATATGCATAAGAACTTTGACAGGATTATTAAAATAAGGTGGGAATATATATTACCATTCTTCGATCAATCATTGAGCATCCATCAGCACATAGAAGGGTTGGAAAAGTGTCAAACCCCTCTGACAGGCAAAGGGTCAGTATAAGCCTCATTCCCTTTTGGCACTCTGGAGTTTCAGCCAGGGTTAAATCTCCAGTAGACTTTGTATATGCACGTAGCAGAATAATCCACCAGAATCCAGAGTCAACTGGGGCAACTCTTCCAATTGCACTCTCACCAAAATCTGCTATTATGGTATCTGTTTTACGAACAGGGTCATGAAGAACTTTGAAACTAGCTGGCATTGCCCCTTCCCCAAGCTTGAATCTATCTATTCTCTTTTCCCATCCTTGAAGCTGTAGTGTCCTTATTAGAAAGTTCTTAACTATATCAGGCTCACCATTCATTAGAAAAGCCAGTGCACTAGGTACGAAATCTCGTACAAAAACCTACACAGCAAATGAGAATCAGACAGAATTTCAAATTCAAGCGAATTCCAATATATAAAAAATAATCAAACTTTAACTGCTGTCAGTCAGAGGTTGAATTTTAATCGGATCATACTTCATTTCTAGTTCAATGTGAATTCTCAATAACAATATCTTCCAAGTACTAATGATTCTCAAGCATTTCATCAAAAATCCTACCTCAGAAGTTAGTATATTTTATTTCATCAGTTGCGAAAATTTCAAACCAACATATTCGACCAATTAATGCGCTAAAAGTGTTTGGTTAAACCTTTACCTGATCATAATTAAGAACCTCCTCTGAAGCATGGTCATATGCAGCTATTGTGCCAACTGGTTGACCCCGGAAGAACACCAAAGATCGACGAAGAGCTTCCCAGGCATCAGCAACCATTGGGTGAGGCTCAAAAGAGTTCCTACATGATGAAGCTGGGGTATTCAGTCCTGACCGTCCTCCAGGTGAGTATGCGCTGTCAAAGTTATCTAGGCCTCTTGATAGGCCAATCGACAACTCGCTCAGCGACCTCTCATCGAATGATCTCTGCCTCTCTATGTTGATCCTTGGCTTGTCAAGAAGCTTTGAGAGATCAGAATCGTCCATATCAGAGATGGAGCAATGAGAACTAACATTTCGAAGTCCATACTCCTTAGTACCATCCATAGTTCTGAACTCTTCAAGCTAAAGATATTCTGCAACAAAAAGAAAAAAAAAGAGAGAGGGATACATTCAAAGAAAATTATACGTACGTATATTTACAAGGTCAAACATGCCATGAAATCATATTTAAAAAGAAAAACAAAAATAAAAATACCAAAAACACTGTGCAGAAACAGAAATATAAAGCACAAAAGTTAATCTTATCTATCAAAATTCAAAAGAATATACAAACAAGAAAAACATGAAAAGGAAAGTTGGTTTTACAATAGAATATTATATTATTACCCAGATTAAAAAACCTACCAAAACAAACAAAAATATTTTTTCCTTTACCCATCAAAGAAAAATTACATATTTAGGAAGAAGTAACATAAGAAGCTACCATTTTGTAAAGTTTCCAAGATGCAAAAAGAAAAGTTGACTATGCAAATTGAAATTACTCTGGTCCAGCTAAAATCGATAAATATAGAAAAAATTAACATGGTAAATTTTTATTTCCAAATTCATCAAACAAGAAATAAAGATCAAATAATTACCAACATAAGCTTTTTTGGTATACTTTACCAAAAATAAACGTAACGTAATCTAGTAAAAAGATACCAAAAGATCACCTATTTCTCACTTGTCTAAGATACAAGACACAGTGAATAGTAATTATATCCAGCCAAGAACTCAAAAATTTGCAAGGAAAACTCAAGATCCAGCAGAAAGGAAACTTAAAACATATATATTAGCATATATTCATAAGTACAAGTACACGCGTATATATAGTCAAGCACACATAAAATATAAAAAAAAACGGGTGGAAATCATGAACTTCGACGAAGAAATTGATCGATATTGTAACGGGTAAACTAGATCTACAGGTTCATTGGTTGCAAGATATGAATAAAAGGATAATGCAAGATTGAAAAGCTTAGAGAAAGTGGGGGGACCTTAGAGAGCTGAAGTGGCTGAGGATGAGATTTCCTGGCTGGATTATCGGCCAGAATCCGATGGCGATTTGGCCGGGAACTGGTCGGCGTGAAGAAAAGAGAGAGAAGAAGAAGAAGAAGAAGAAGAAGGGAAAAAAATTAGCGTCTTCGAGGGAGACGGTATATATAGTGTGAGACAGAGTGTGAGAGGGAGAGGAAAAAAAAAATGGGCGGAGTGGAACGGACCGTCCCCGTAGTTTTCTAACCACATTATAAGAAGCTGACCGACAATAGCCGGTCGTAAAGAGAGAAATTCAGGGGAATTTGGTCAATTTGTCTAGCCCGTCTTCATCTATCTAACACCACGGTC
>JAULJZ010000005.1:2138801-2161325 GCA_032270985.1 Heliamphora pulchella
ATTTGAAGCATCTTTGATAAGGGTTATGTGTTTGGAGGTTTGAAGCTCAAAACAGGGGCAAATCTGGGTTTCTCTCGGGTTCCAACGCGCTCGAGCGGAGCCCTGTCCACTCGAGCGCTCACATGGCAGAAGGTTGGGCGCTCGAGCGCCCGACATCCGCTCGAGTGGACTGACTGCGCAGGGCCAACTTTGTTCATTCATAACTCCCTCATTCGGACTCCGAATTGGGTCGTTCTTATACTCAAATCGAAGCCCCGGAAGTCCTATTTCCAACAAGACTACTCTCACAAAAAATTCATTTTGTAGAAAAAATTATGATCAACATAGTGTGGGTGTGTCAAAATTTTAAAACCATTTTTCAACCGTTTTTAGCCGAATGTTTTGGAAAAACATATTTTCATTCATATTGGCCTTTTTTATTAAATTCCTAGTCCCTTGAGCTTGTGGCACATTTATAGATATATCTAAATTCAGTTGGGATGCATGTATTGGACCTATTGATTGAGTCTTCTTTACACTAAACGTGTGTTTCAAATTGATATATGTATTTGTATACATGATGGGTGCATTCCTTTTTAAATTGAGGTGATCCTCTTGATATCAATTTTGAGTTATGGGTATGTGACAACATTATGATCTATGAGAGATTGGTAACACTGTGATTTATGAAAAACTGTGTAACGAAAGTGGCAAAATTAGACATTGCATAACAAAAGTTGGGAAAATGAGGAATTGTGTACTGAAAGTCGTGATAGTAATTCGGGCGTGGATTTATAATGATGCACTATGGTAATGAGTGGGAGAGGAACCATTTGTGGGTTGGACTCCCGGGTTGTGAAAATGAATCTAATTAACCTAAAATGAACCGTACGGATTTATGTTGAATAAGTTGAGCTAGCGGCTCTGCGGTGAAAGACCGACAACTTGCGCAAGCTAGCGGCTCTGCGGTGAAAGACTGACAACTTGCGCAAGATGGGGACCACATGCCCACGGGTTAGTCCCCGAAATGTGGTATTGTGTCGTGGTGAGTTATAGAGCTAACTATTACCCAATAGTTTCGCGTAGCCTATTTGGATTAATAGGGAGGGGTTTCTATAAGCTGCACCAAGCATCGATTCATTAGAGGTGATACGATTTTGTAAAAATCGAGAATGAAAATGAAGGATTGAGGAATGATAAAGAAATGAATAAATATAGATAAGCCTTGGTGTGCGTGAGTGTGTGTGTCAACAAAAAATTGGTAAAAATGTGCATTTTCTTTTGGTTACACCCATCACACCTCACAAATCATGTATTATATATGAGTTAATCTTTATCTTACGAGTTTTGGCTAATGTATATATGTTAAACACATTCCAGGTTCCGAAGAGCGGGGTGATACTAGAGCTATGGATGCTTTTAGAAAGAACAAAGAGTGGGAGCCATGATTTCTCTGTTTCTTCGTTTTTGTTGTACATAAGATAATGGAAGTGATGTAATGAAAGTGATAATTAATGTTGAATGTATGTTATCTCAAACTTTTGTGGTAGACCCGGGGAATGTAATCTTGGATTTGATCCTTTTTTTAAAACCTTTACATGTTATATATAATATTTTCCTATATTTTGGAGTATTATCTATGGATATGATCTATGTATAGCATGTTTTAGGCTTAGCTCACAGACCCGGGTTTGGGTCGTGACAGAACCTGAGAGGTTAGTCGACTGACATGGTTTTGTTTTGTTTTTTTCTTGCTTTCCAGCATGTTTTCAGTCGACTGGGGGCTAGGGTCTAGTCGACTGGGGTCTTGTGTGATGTTTTTTGTGGTTTGGTGGTTGGGTTTTGATTTTCAATTGGTTTCCTACGGTATTCAGTCGATTGATAAATGGGATTAGTCGACAAAAATACAGTTGGATTCTTTTTAGGATTTGGTTAGTTGTGTTGTGGCTTCGGAGGTCATGTCGTGACCTTAGGTGTTTGTGTAGGTGCCGTCCTCTGGGGGGTGACGTGCACGGTTAGGTGTGAGTGTCGTGCACTGTTAGGTGCGTGGTGTTGGTTCTTTGTTGGGTCTGGGGCGTGTTTGGGCCCGCAGTTCTTTTTTGGGTTAAGGTGTTGGTTTGTGAAAACCGGAGTCTTATGGGTCTGGTGTTGGTCTTCAGGGTTAGGCTTGGTTGTGTAGGTTGTTGGTCGTCCAGGTGAGTGGATGTCGGGTTATGTGGCGGGTTGCGTCATGATGTGTAGTTATACATGGCTATGTGCATTTATAACTCTAGTTTATTTATGTACGGATTATGTAGATGGATTACATGGCGCTTTGATATCGTTATGTGTAACGTGATTTTATGCTTTAAAACTCAAAGTTTTATAGGCATGTATATGTGGGATCTGAGGAATGGATGTATGTGGTGCATGTTACATGGGTTGCAAGTGTAGTGTGGGTCGGATGTGTTGCATGTGACGTGGTTTGTGTAACGTAATGTTGGTACGTGATTTTATGCATTTAAACCCTGGTTTAGTTATGCATATGTGTATGGAATGGGACAGATGAGCAGGTAGTTCTGTGAATGTTAACCCTGGTTAATAAGGCGTTTGTTGGGGCTGAAATCCTTCGAGAAAGAGACCGAGAAGGTGCGTTTGTTAGGGCTGAGGACCTTCGGGAGAGAGACCGAAAAGGTGCATTAGACGAGAGTTGCGGTCCCTCGGTGAAAATTCAAGAAGATATATGGATTGCATGAAAGGCATTACGGGACGGATAAAACCAGTTTTGAATTGTTTTTAAGACTCGCGTGAATCGCGATATGAATACCGTTTTCAAACCGTTTTTAAGGCTCCTGTGAGTCCAACATGGTTATTATCCTTGCTTTCCCTTACTTGCGAAAATTGTATTTACGGTTTGAAAGAGAGTCTAAAACTGCAACTCTTTTTCCTAACATGTTTAACTTATATTGCATGCTTGTCTAGTTTCTGCTGAGTTTTTGCACATGTTGTGAGATTTGAAATATTTTTCAGGTACCGGTCACGCAGGTTGATTCGGGGTTGCTAGAGAAGCGGAAGATCTGTCGTCTTCCCTTTTTGGTTCTTTCTGTATCATGTATGTTTACATATTTTTCGGGTGTTGGAACCGTGTAATGTAAGCTTTTTTGGTAATTATATATAATGCATGTATGGTTTAATTTGAGAGTGTGTTCTCGGGTTGGGTGTTATGTTTGGTTGTTTGTAGGTGTTTCACGTGACCCAGAATTTTGGGCGTGACATGAAATTTACCACTTTCATAGATATCAATACACTTTGCACAAATATCTATATATTATATACCCCTTAACCACAGCCCATTGGGCGATGGTTAGCATTTTTCTTGTTAATATTGTACCAAATTTTTATCAATTGTTATTAGTCGGTGCATATTAACTTAAAACAAAATTATTATACTAATTACTTAATTATGTATCAGTACATATCGGATGCATGATCAATACCGGCATGTACCGACCCAATCAAATACGTACAAGTTTAATAATTTTTTTATATTTATATTGTTTTATAAAAATAATTTATTTATATTGTTTTCACTTTTTACTTTTTATTTTTATACTTTAATTTAAGTTTTAAATATAACATAAAGGAGAATTGTAAAACTAATCAACGTTAAATTATTATTAAAAAATCTAAATATTATAACTATATTGCTTTTAGTTAGCTATCTCATTACAAATAATATATATAAATTAATTTAGACTAATTATTTAAAATATTATGTTAGATAAATATATATGTTATACCAAATTATTTCTTGTTGCCAATATTTTTTTAAGTAAATATATAATAATTTATAGCGATAAATTCAAAATAAGACCTAATATAATTTTTACCAATACAACATTCAAAACTATGGCCTCTCCCGCTAGCAACCCCATTCCTCTTATGATTGAAAAACTATGATACTCTCATAATATCGTATATTATTACTTTTTTTTGGGTAATTAATCATATATTATTACATGCTTCTAACAAATAAAAATATTTAATGCATATTAAGTGAATTATTTTTATTTTCTTTTTAATCACACTTTTTCTCTTACCTACCAAAAAAAAAATTGATCACTTTTGGTCCACCAAAAGTATACATTATTAAATAATAATACAGCGTAAACAATGTCACATGGTGCTCCAAAACTCTCCGAACGAACATTCCTTTTGCTACACCCCTTCCAAACCAAGTTTAACCATGGTCACTTGTTTTTAATTTTAATTTTTGGGAAAAAGTACATACCAAACATATTTTTTTATATAAAAATAAACAAAAATATGTTTACAATTTTTTGTAAACAAGGTTTTCAAACTTCTGATTACTTGTAATTCCAAAGAAAAAAAATTGAAAGGTTAAAATGAAGAAATCGAAACAAAGATAGAGCCTGGTTTCTTGAATCAATTTTCCATCCAGTAACATGTTGCCCATGTAAAGAGTATAAAGCATGCAAAGTGTTGGGCGTCTCTCTTGTATTTCACGATGGTATTATAAGCCCACTAACAACCCAATTGACATAAAATTTTATAATTATATGGGAATTAAAGTTTTAAAATTTGTCTATAAATAGAAACTATATAACTCTACTAAATGTGTAGAGAGTAAATCAAAAGAGCATGTAAAGAAAAAAAAAAATACTAGAGACAACAAGATGACCCTTGAATGGAAAAACAAAATCTGTTTCAAGATTCGAATTGTATTGAATTTTGAAGTGTTTTTTGTCTCATAATTGTACACTCTACTGTTATAGTCAATTATTTCTTTCACCCGTGAAGATAGACAGATTGTGCCGAACCACATAAATTTTTATATAATTTTCTCTTTAGTACATACGAAATTGTATTTTAGTTTGAATTCGGAGATTAGTTTCTAAATCCCAACACAAAGCACCACAAAACAGTCTATAGAAGGTTTTATTTTTTATTTTTTAGGTTAATACACACTATATATTTGGTTGATTATATGGCTATTGCGTAACCTAATTTTGGGCAACAGTTTTGGCCTCTAAATTTCACCTAAATTTTATTTGTATTTTTATCTTCTTGTTTTTTTCCCTCTTGAGATACAATTAGTTGCTCCTATAGTATTTTACTGTTAGACGATGATATTACATGGCAATAATAATATGGTATTAGTGTTGTTAGCCCCTAGCAATACCTTCATCTAAAGGTTTCGATTAATGGTCAACATCAAAGTTCGTTTATATGAGCATTATATGCAATTGGACTATTCTGGAGTAAAAATTCAATGCAACGCAATGATAATTTCACGTCATTATTTATTTATTGACACTGTTCATAAAAATTTGATAGTTTTGTTTCTTCATTTAACTAGCTAACGCACAATCATCATCTTTTTTCCAAGGTTAGGACCAACTATATAAGAGATGAGACTTTAAGCATTATACAGATGGAGTTAAGGTAAAGTTAAAGAAAATAAATTAAGCTAGTTTAGACAATTATAACGTAAATCAGTTAATACAATAGTAAAAAAATAATAAGATCATTAATAATGAAAACACTAGAGAAAAGAGAAAATCTAAATCAAAATGAGATATCGTAATAAAAAAAACATATAAATTTATTAAACCTAACTAAAAATGACCCTTAACAAAGCATAATAACATTAAAAAAGATCATGTAAACAACTCTAATTGATTGAAACAAAAATTTAATTTAGTTTAGTTTGATTTAATTTATTGACGCTCTATTACAATTGAATAATAAACTACATTACCGTATGTTGAACCCCACCGTTTAAATACAACTACTCGATTCAAACCACTAATGACTACATCTGCACAATAAGCTCACCGTACCCATATAGTATTTTACTATCAGATGGTGATATGACGTATCATTTGTAATTTGATATCACTTGCAACTTGTTGCATTGAACTTTCTCAAGAAACTGATTTTACAGTAGTCTATTCAACTCAAAGCATTCCTCCTGCTCCTATATATAAAATCCAAACTTTCATTCAACATTTTTTTTGTTTTTTGTTCTTTTTGAGGCAAGAAACTTTCATTCCAACTTGCTTTATTTTTTGGGGTACAATTCAACTTGCTTTATGTTTCTTGACCTGGGTCTCTTCAACTACCTCTATCAAAGTGTTTTCAATGACAACCAACTCCCAACCATAACATAATTTCATCATAGTCACAACATTGTTTGTAGTTTTTTAAGCAAAACTACCAACACTCGGATAGTCTCCAGTGATGAGAAATCAGTCTGAACAAGATGAAAAACACCAGGAGACTAGTGGGAAGAATTTACCGTATGCATTTTTCCTACTGCCACAGAGAACATCAACAACTGAACATATTTATCCCACTCGACAACCAGACACAAAATTTACCCTTCTAAATGGGGGACCCAATATCTACAAAAGCTTCACTTCTCTATTCTGTTAATGGTTAACTATTTTCACCGATGAAGACTATCGAGACATCACTGTCAAGCAAAAATGAGCACAGCATTAATCACACCCATTACAATGTGAAATTTTGAGACTCCTCAACTGTAAAAGCCACAAGTATCAGGTTAACTCGAGAAAAATAACACAAGCCCTATGCTACAATGTACAAACAAGGGTAAAACATCGGCTTTGAGGTAAAAATCTGTCATAAGCAAGCAAGGTCTCCCATCAGTTGTAACCAATTCAATGTGACATCTAGAGGCTTCGAATAAAGGTCGAAATAAATCAACCGTGGTTCCTTACCTCTCAGATGAGCTTTGGCAGAATCAACGCAGAGCTTTCCATGATGTAGTAAAGACTGAATCAGCATCCTGGAAGAGATTGAGCAGAAGCAAATGGAGAAAAGCTTGCAGCTGACTCGCTACAGTGCAGCGGGTGTTGCTGATGACTAGAAGACCCAACAAAACTTGAAGCATTGCCCGGACTAGGGATATATGGAGACATGTATCTAGAATTAAGGGGTGAAACAGAAGGGTAACCCATTGAGTGGGAAGAAACCAAATGTGAAGCAACTGATCTTTGAGAAGATGCATTTCTGAGGTCAACAGAACTTCGGCTTGCACTCAAGTAAGGGGATTGGCGGTAGGTTTGAAGTGACTGCTGCAGATAAGGAGTGCTAGAGATAGACTGAGGACGAGAAACTGAAGAGGACTGATATGAAGCCGGGGCAATTTGAACGGCTGAAGACGATGCTAATGATGATCTGGCGGATGACAATATAGAAGATGAAGTAACCGAACTAGCCAGGCTTCCTGAAAGCAATGGTGTGCGTTCTGATGCAGGTGGATCACCAGTGCTAGTTCTAGCATCACGTTTGCAAACAGGGCAAAAGGTTCTCCATGTGGTAAGCCAAGCATCAACACAAAGAGCATGAAATTCTGTCCAAATTAAAGGACAAGTTAATATGAAGATTCACATAATATGACCACGAACTGATAAGATAAATTAAGTGATTTAGAAATGTTTATCAGCGGTGTAGAAGAAAACTGATGATTGTAATCCATTGTGCATACTGAAAACTTTCCTAAAATGCTATGCAAAAGAGAATGAGGTACATTTTTTTCCCCACAAGGCAACAACAGAAATATTAAAACCAAACCTGTCCAACCTGTACTATCATCGCCCATGGTTTCTTCCAGTTCCATCTATACTACAGCAATTGCTGAACTTGTATCACTCAAAAACGGCACACAAAATCAACGCATCCCCATGAAGATACCCAAATCTTAAACTGTTGACTCTTCACCTAATTCGTTTCATAGTAAAGCAATGACTGTACCCAGCACTATCAGAAGTTTCATTAAGAAGACCTAACAAAGAAACTTGTAGGCCTTGCCCAAGTCAATACCTGCCAATGAGCATGTCTCCTCAACACAGAGTTCTATCATCTGATAATGTAGAAAGAAAACTGACATTCTTAGATCGGCCTACAATACACTCTTATTTTACATGACTTGTAGTGTCGTTGCTTAAAGATCTATTCCAAAGTGGGCTACCTAGAACTATAATGCACAACTGAATCTTATAACATAATTTTCATAGTGAAGCTTAATTGTTAAGTCATTTAATTACAACTTGAGAATAAATCTGCGACCTGGGCATCAGTCATAACCTGCACCTTTTACTAGTATACTATTATGGAGAGACTAACTTCTCGCGCTCTGACCGTTGGTAGAACTAAACAATGAGCAAACAGGCGAGATCAGAACAAGCAGCAATAGGAACAAGGAAAGAGTCACTTGCAGGTTGGTTTTTGTTGGGTTCAAATTCTTAAAACAGCAATTAGTCAAATTATTTTGGAGTGCAAGGAACTGTTCTCCTCTTTCCATTCATCATCGTGCTTGCATGTCAAAAGAGATTGTAACAGTGGTGCTCATGCTTTTGCTCTCTTGAATTCTAGTAGTTCTGTTTGGAAGGAGACATACCCAGATTGGGCTTGCTCTCTCCTTTTTGATTGTCCTGTTCCTCTCTCGAAGTAATAATTTCCTTTTGTTATAAAAAGAAAAAAACTGAAAACAGCCTCCCCCACATGTAGGGGTAAGAACAGCCTGCACTGCATGTAGGGGTAAGGCTGCATACATTCTACCCTTCCCAAACCCGATAGTGTGGAAGCCATGTGCACTATGCTGCTTTACAAATAGTACATTGTGAAAAGCACAATATCGGATGCATTACATTCTTAATGACACTAGAAAGAGAGGCTCCACTCAGTCACCTACATCTCCTTTTCTTGTTATCTCTTGTAATGTTGTACAAAACTGGCAATTCTCTTTTGTCAAACAAGTTCCCCTAATTAGAGCCAGTTTGGACTGTCGTTTTCTTACAACTTTTTTCTTAAAAGTCAACTTTTAACCAGTACTATTTGGTATAATAAAAAAGCTAGTTAATTCATTTCCCATCTTTTAAAACAAGGCAAAAGCTTATTCACATCCCAACCGATCTTAACTTTTTTATTATATGAAATGACAATAATACCCTTAATAATAAATTAACTCTTCTTTGAAAAAGCAAAAACTTAAGAAGCCATCCCAAATACTCCAGCTTAAAAGCATAAAGTGATAACATATTAGATATTTTAAGAAAAAGTAAAAAAGTGAAATTATCCCAAAAGATCCAAAAAGCCAACAAGTCTTATAACGAGTTATAACGAGTACCATATTCAATGTGATCTAAGAAAATAGAAGTCTTATAAGGAGATTAAATGCCAAGTATAGCCACGTAAGAATCCTTGAATATTCTGAGTACCTAAATCCCACTTCATATCATTGCCATGGTTTATTTTACCTTTCCACAAATGTGTTTTACCACAAATCAGCTAAATATAATGGTCATCATATCTGTCGGTTACTTTCTTATGTTCAAAAGATATATTGTAACATATTCTAGAAGTTGTGCAAAATTGGAAACATTTTGGCTAGTCAACAAGTTTCACTGCTTCTTTACCCTAAAGGTCTTAACAAGTCCTGGGATGCGTGTGTTGGCGGGGGCAACATAATGAAAAGTACTTTCATAGCTGTTAAATTTGAAAGGCTACTAAATCTCAAATTTTATCAATCATGACCATGCTCACAAAATTTGAATAAATTCATATTAGTAGGTAAGGTACCTCTCTATCATGGTGAACAGTTATCTTGCTTCATAGTTGTAAAGATAATGAATTTATAGAAAACAAAACATCTACGTATGAATATTTGCAAGTTAACATCATCTTTGGTATGGTACTAATAAAACTTACTGTGGCGACATGGCAGTATTCTAAGCTTCTCTCCAATGCTATAGTCTTCGAGACATATTGCGCATGTTGTTGAAGTACAATTATCCTCTACCACAGCTGTAAAAATCAGGCTTGGCATTGCTTTCACTAGACGACCGCTCATCCCATGGAATTCACGAACATGTGATGCGCGAGGCCTTTCTCTTCTTATCCGATGCCTTCGGACAAAGAAACAAGTAGCAAGTACTGCAGACATGGCAAGTAAAGAAATAAAAGATATGGCCATGATTGACCATGCTGAGTTCTCAAAGCTGGGGATTATCCACAGTTCCATGTTGCGAGCACCAGCATACTTCGTGAGAACTTCACCTGACGCCTTGGAAACAAACACAGCATGTATTTTTATGCCAGCTGAATTTCCTGCCACTGCATTATGTGGCTCAATTAGACATTCCCGCAGTTACAATAAAACTATAGACTTATCAGCACAATCAGGGAGGAAAGAATAGCTTTGGCCACTCAAAGTGAACTAACTGATCATGGAAAAAGGGAAAACAGGCTACCCAAATATACAATCAAGACTAAATCTTAAGTTTTTGATTTTAAACGAAAACTAAAGTAGGAGTTCATCAAAATTCTGACAACTGTAGCAACCATACCAAGGCTCAATCCAATTAAGTCATGAGCGTCTACCAAACGCGCCATAACCCTTTGTTTTGAGATTAGGATCTCATTGTGATGTCATTCTCTCTTTTTTTTCCATTTATATTGTAATTGTTGAATTCATTAGATATCGATTCCTCTCATGAAAAGTGCTTTCTCTTCTGTGATTTCTTGCCTCCCAAGGACGACCATTCTTGTCGTGGTGCTCTATAAACTCGGGCCATCATTTATGCTCAATGCATGGCAAAGGCCTACGATGCATGGATATGCAATATTGTAAATTTAGAGTTCTAGACTCCTGATACCACTCCCCACTAAGGAACTGCTTAGTCCATGACAAATGAACAACACAAACCTGGCATTTATATCAACAACCAACTTGTCTTCACTAGTTAAGAGCTGAACTGCATTCCCCATAGTTTACACTTGAAGGCTACAAAATTTTAATCCAATCCATTGCCAGTTTTTTCCATTTGGCCTGCTCGAAATCATGTCTTACTTTAAAGCCAAAGAGGAAGGTGGCATCAACAATAGCCAATAGCTCACTGCATCCCAAATTAACCATTTGAAAAGCAAAAAGGTAACATGTTTGCCAAACACTGGTAAGTTAAAATTTGTATTCTTAAAAAGAAAAAAAAAAGAGCAAATATGAAATGCAAGTAGCATCATTTCAGCAGACTATTTATGATTGTGGTAAAGTGTGAGCAATCTCACTTCGAAATGATTGGTAATCTTTTGAGGGAAAAGCAAATTTTTTTCTTCCAAAAGCAAGAATCTTTGGCAGTGGCCATTTTTTTTTTTTGTTGACTGTTTTTGCTACTAAAATAGTACTCCCGCTTCCCAGCTTGTGAGGGAGATTAGAGGCTTGCAAAAAAGAACAAATATAAAATGCGTGTAGCAGCATTTTTCAGATTGTGGTCAAGTGTGAGCAATCTCACTTGGAAATGATTGGTAATCTTTTGAGGGAAAAGCAAAAGTTTTTTTTTTCCAAAAGCAAGAATCTTTGGCAGTGGCCTTTTTTTTTTTTTGGCTACTAAAAGAGTACTCCCGCTTCCCAGCTTGTGAGGGAGATTAGATGCTTGCAATATATGCCTCAAAAAGAAATAAAATGGAAAATCACATGTAGGTATTAACAACTGACCAATGGATCTTGGAATAGGTGCGGCATAATCAGGGACAATAGGGTGCAAACCTCTTAGAGCGGCATTATCTCATGTTTAAAAAACTATACATTTTTTTGTTCCAACTCCAATAATCTCTTCTAGATGAGACTTCTAGAAGGGAGATATTAAGCTACCTTTCTCTTCTCCCGTATTCGTCTCTCTTCTTTCTATCTTTTAAGAATTAGCATAGTTGCTCACAGCCAATAGCCAATCCTAATGGATTATTACAATTGATGATCCCTGTGATTGTAAAACGCCAACTCTAATTATCTATAGCCCCAAATATAAATCTTCCTTGATGTCCAGAATTCTCAGTAAACTTTTTCTTTCAGTTTTTTCACACTAGAACTAGCATAAAATTTCATTTTCCAACCATTTGAACCCTTATTGCACCTTATAATGCCAGACCTTAATTATCATCTCAACCATAAAGCTTAAACAAATCAAACCCCACAATTATTTGATTGTAGCATCCCTAAGGTTCCATCCTACATCACCAGCACTTGCAAATCATTGTCCATGCTAGAAAGGAATGTACATGTTCTGAAAGCAAATAAAACCATCTGCAACCCGGAGCTAAAATATAAAGAATTAACTTTCCATCTCCCAACAACTCACATACTGTATTCAGCAATATGTAGGCATCAAATGCTCAAATAGCATCAACACCAATGAACCCGATGGGAAAACCAACTGCTGCTAAAAAATGACATAACTACAACCTCAAGTACCACATCTTCTAGAAGTTATATAGCGACTCATAAATGAAGAACAAGATTTAAAACACCACCATATCAATAACCCATGTAGACTGGATAAATTCCCATGAAAAACACTTGCCACCTAAGTATTAAGTACATGTTTGACTCTTTGAAGCTATCACAATTAGTCTTTTTCAGTTTGACCTTGGAAGGGTGGTGGAAGGTACTTTTGAGGAAGATGGGGGATTTCAAAGTTCAAATATAACTCAACTGAACAATACTTCCTACCTTTTAGTATGGTGCATTGGACCTAATTAATATACTTTTTTTCTGGGGTTTCATTAACTCAAAAGCTTGAGAGTTGAGATTTAATTTCAGATGAAACCAACAACAGGAGAAAAAGGCAAATATTTTAGAAGTTCTTGGGTATCAGGCTAGTTATTCTTAAGAACTTCATGTTTAGGTTAAATTTGGATCTTATTACATAAAACAGATAAAAATAAAGCAAGCAAAATTTCTAAAAGGTCATCAATTAATAGGACTGTCTAATATCTACATAGCAGTGTGGTTTCTTAATTTTTCCCAAAATTTAGCACTGTTTTCTGGCATTCGAAAACTAGGGAATTTACATGAAAGGTAAGATTTACTTTAATAAATCTTTAGCCCATCATTAGCACCAGGGTAAAGGACAGTTGAGCATTTAATTGAATTTCCCTAGATTACAACATGGAGACAAAAGGGAGAGAATGTGATAGTGGCCCCATTTTCCACACCTACTCAAATAAATGGACGTACCAACCTGAGTTTTCGTTATCATCGGTGGGTTCTAGAGTACCCATCAAGGGTGCTAGTGGATCATAGCCCAGGGTGATCGTCTACACCCATACCTCACATATTTGCATATTGCAATGTAAAACACTCGCCTTGTTTCATAAACAACATTTGTTCCTGCAATCCATCGCCTAAGAAAGGAATGTAGCAAAGCAACAACCCCTTACCTAGAACTAGAAGAGGATTGTACCTGAAGTTACCATCTCATCTATTGCTTATCGAGGGGGCCTCAACTCCTAGGCCTTCCCTCCATCTACATGAAATTTATAAAGGGCAGCATATATCTCCCTCCAAAAAGAAAAATCAAAGAATATTTGGAGATGTATACGATAACATGAGTTGGGAGGCCCTTTTCATAAGAGAGAATGAGAGAGAGAGAGCATAAATCCACAAAATGAGGATAAACGAATAGAACTCGTAGTGATGAAGGATTTCCATTCTATCTAGGAAATTCTATCTTTATTCCTGGGGCATCTCCTTAATCTATGGAGTACTAAAGAAGCTTGCATTTGATTTCAATGATAGTGCAAAGTGTGTAAAGGTATTCGCTCCAATCCTTTCTATAAGATTCATTAGATGACATATATTTATCCTAGATTGACAATTCATATGTCAAATTAACACCTCTTTCAATCTCCTTTCTATAAGATTCATTAGATGACATATATTTATCCTAGATTGACAATTCATATGTCAAATTAACACCTCTTTCTATTGAGATTGTATTATACGACAAATGTAGGTGAAAGACCTAGGAAACAAGCATCTTCCCCTTTTTATTATCCAGCGAGAAATAGAAGAATTATGAGTCTAGGAGTTTCCTCTTTCAACTTGAAAGATTAGATATCATGCATATCCTTTAATTGTCAGCCTATGTTTGAAAATCGTTGACGCACTAGTGAAATGCCATAATGCACTTTATCACATATTCAAATTTTAAGATTAATTTTGGGCAACAATCAATAGAAAACTTACTAATAGCAACATCATATTGAAAAATTCTTTAAGGCAACAAATACTATATTACATGGATTTGAGTGCGATAGTCGGGCACAGGTACATGTCTAAGTGTCACGGATCAGAATGATATCATCTGATGTTCAATTACATGGGTACACACACACTATCATAATATTTAATATAATTCGTTATTTTATAGAATAAAATGGTGTTTACAAGGCATTAAATAGCATTTCATGTATGATATATGAATTTTATGCACAGTAATATGGTAAACTTGAATTACTAAATATATTTTTTGGTAAATGTCATATTACACATATGTGACCCATAAGTCATATCTCATACACTTAATAAGTGTCAAGTGACAAACACGGATGCTTCATATTTAGAAGGGTCCTTGTAACATATAACAAATACATGGAGTTTGAATAGTCTCACTTACAACCTATACTACCAATATATATAATAAGCCTATGTTTGGCTTAGCTTTTTTTTTAAGTTTTTTGCTTAAAAGCCTCTTAAAAAGCCCACTGGTTTGGCCTCCTATTAAAACCAATTAGCTTTTTCCACATCTACTTTTTTATAAAAAAGTCAAAAAGTTTACCAAAAAAAGCTAAGCCAAACATAAGCTAAATAAATAAATTGGCCTTTTACACTTAGTGTCTATTCTCAACAGCCAAATATTACTACGATTTTTTTTAAAACTCGCCATTAACCTCAACCAAAATAAAAAATGATTAAAAAAATATTCAGAGTATAAATATTATTACGGGTCTTTTTAAAACTCACCATCAACCTCAACCTAAGTAAGAAATGATTAAAAAACACAATTCATATATAGAATTTAAACTCCAACAAAAAAATAATGAAATATTGCCCAAAAAAAAAAAAAGAAGTCCCTGCTCAGCTTGAAAAATTTTGAAATAAAAATTATTATTACATACAATTTTGGCTTTTTAGTTTTTCTCTCACGTGACGTGCAAGTTAATGATTTGGGTAAGAGAGAGGGAGGTTGGGAGGATTTGTTTTAGATGGCATAAGAACAGAAGGAGAAAGAGTGTTTGCACAAAGCTCAGCGATTTAAATTTCAAGCTAAAAAAAACAGAGAAGAGGAAATGTATTATCAATAATAAATCAATACTAGTCTTTGAAACTGCCACGTAGAACAACTGTCAACATCAACTGATCTATTTTGTAATATAGATTTTTTCGAGATAGAAGCATAGAGTGTCACGCCACAAACTCCGAGTCACGCGAAAAGCCACCGAACACCATCAAATCGTCCCAACACAAAAAGGGATTTAAAACTGGAAAGCCAAAACAAGGCTAAAACCTTTGAAAAACGTACTACCGAGGGTTTATCCAATTTGAAAGAGTAGCCAAGAGACTACGGTCACGGTCCACAAGCCAAACCCCCTTTTTTTTAAAAAAAGAAAATCGACTTTTTGGGTAAAGAAAATCCTTTCAAAAAGATGTGGAAGCCGTTCTAAAATTTTCCTCGAGTACAAGAGTTTAAATAAAGCATAAACCATTTGAAAAGCATTGCACCCAGCATTGAAAAACGTAGTAAGAAATTACGGAAAACAACAACCAACCTAAGATTCTCTCGAAAGCATTAAACATGCATACATCCATAAGAACTATACACGCATTACAACATGTTATACTCAAACATTAAACATATACAGGAAGGTATAAACTACCTAACAAAGACCAAACAACGGGGTCTTGTTAACAGCCACCTCTGGGCACCTCAAGGTCACCCACAGGATCACGTCTACCTGAAAAAGATTTTACAACAAAATCCCACACCGTGAGCCGAAACCCAATAAGAACAGACTATAAAACTGTAAAGCAGGCTATACAATCATAAGCTATGCAATCATAAGCATACGGACTCAACCACAGAAGTCAAAAAGGTTTTCCTTCCAAAACCACAAGTTTTCCATCAGGTCAACACGAGCCTCAAAAAGGTTTTCTTTCATAAAACCCCTCATTTCCAACCTTAAAACCATGCATATCATTCTCACAGATATCATACCACAGTTAAAGGAATTCAGTAATCAAAAACTTAATTTTGTTCACTCGGATCACACGACAGGGATCAAAATGTTATTTTTCCACTCGGATCACACAATCGAGGAAAAAGATATAAATGAAATCCTATCATGAGTCTCAAAGATGTTTTATCTCACAAAACCCCACATTTTTCATCCTTTAAACTATGCATATCATCCTAACAGATATCATGCCACAGTTAAGGAAAAACTGTAAATAAACAGTAAGCTCCACTCAGGCCACTCAGCCGAGGAGAAAGATAAAATACAATACTATGTACCGACTCTGCCACACAGACAAAGGTAACAACTATAGACTCCTGCCCATTACCCTATTCCTGAACCACTTAAGGCCTGTTAGGTAATGACAAGTTCTATACGGAGTTACAACAATAAAGCCACTCACGGGGCAACAGACTTTTTTACGGATTTTCATAACCGATGGACGTAGTATAACCAAACCACGTTTACGGGGATTAACCCAAGGGACCGTAGCGAACTGACTGCGCACGTTTTTGGACTTCCACCAAGGAGCAATAGAAGCCCAACTCAAAACCACACACTGTCACGGTACATCGATGGAGAATATTTAAAAACCCACCGTAGCTCAACTACGAAAACCCGTAAAACAATTTATACAACACATGTATAAAAAAGATCCAATCCATCAACATAGAGATCTAAAACCATTTCCAACAAAACGTTTAAAGAATGAGACTCAACCCCGCGGGTTAGCTCCAAACCTCCAAATATACGTTTTTTCGCCATTTTCACAAAACACCTCGTTTTTAAATCTTCTTTTGAAAACTACAGATACCCCGCATCCGAAACATGTATACAACCAAGAAAAGGCGTAAAAATCCACTTTTACCCAAAATCAAGGTTAACACATGAAAATCACATTTGATATATTTTTTACCTGATGAAAACACATATAATCACATATATCACCCTTATACAACAGTAGGGTCTAGAATCCTACCTTGGTGAGCCAAAGCTCGACGCCTCAAAAACTGAACCTCGACGAAACAAAATTCTGTCCGGATGAATGCGAAGCACCCGACACCAACATCAAGGATCCACTGTCAGTTTGCAGAGAAGGCAGAGAGAACTGAAACTTAGCTTAGAAGTAATGAATTTCCAAAATATCTCAGCCCCTGGATATTTATATAACACGGAAATTTCCACTATCCAGTCGATCGAACCCCCATGTCCAATCGATCGAACTCAAAATTCTCGGTCCAATCGACTGGGTCAAGCCCTCCAGTCGACCGAACTGCTGGGCAGTGTGTTTTTCTACGTCAAACTGGTTTTTCAGCTTTAAACCAAGCCAAACCAAGCCAAACAAGCCTCTTTTGAACCCGAACAAGCGTAAAAGATATACCAGAAACATCATTAAGGTTATGAGAAAACTCGAATTTCATTAACACTTAAACACTACCAAAAAAACATGGGTCAGGGTCTCACAACTCTCCCTCTCTTAAAGAAATTTCACCCCCAAAATTCAACACCAAAACTCAAACCAATCACTGTGCCACAACCAACAACAATCTCATATGCAAACCCAGCAACACTGCACAACAGCATAAATGCTCCAGCAGCTGAAATTTCCAACCTGCCGTCCCACGAGGTAAACACGACTTGAAGATTCGATCTCCACACAAACTGCCCACACGTGCAAGTCCCATTGACACAACTGTCATCCATGAGACATCCATAAACACCGGATCAAGATCCAACTCACACTGTCAAACCTCGAAACATAACTCTCGCCGAACACAAACTGTCCAACGACAAACGCATCATACGAAACCAATCCACCATGGTACTCGATTCCAAATACTCTCTACGCCCAAACATAGAGACCACCACCCCTTCGTTTCTATACTACCACAAACTGGCTCAATCACACCTCACAATGCACATCAAGGACTATCTCTGCGAGTCCAAACACATGATGTTGAACCCTGACATCGGTCACTTGAAGTTACATACTGCACGCACAAACTTTACTCAAGTTCTGACGCTCACCAAGCGTCCACTGACTTTGATACCCACATCATCGCCCTGCTGATGCTAATCAATGCCATCACGAAGCCGACACAACGCCCATCCACGAGGCACAACACAAACACCCGACTCCAGAGAGAAGCTCACTTACTCACCGGGAATACCAAAGAACACATCTCATCACAACCATCATCTCACTGCGGAGAAACACTAGGTGATATGTCCCAAACAAGGCTCCACCTAACCAAACATCAATTTGGAATCACAACCACAAAGTCACCTGATCCAAATGAGTCACTTAACCAAACACATCACGCAGACAGAACATCTCATAGGTATCCAAAACCTATACAAACCCAACCATGTTGCTCGTGCAACAGCACGTCACTACACCTACCACAGTCGATAATCACTCATCGACTCAGAGAACTCTGAACAGCTCGAAACCCCAAACAAGACTCGAATCCAGACTCACGAAAGTCTATCAGAAACTCACCATGTGAATATCACAGCCACAATGTTCCGACGAAATTCCCGCTCTACCATGAGCTAGAAGGTCAACCATACACACAACCCAAAACAAGCCGCATACAACGGTTAACGATCCTCAGCTGATCACTACAAGAGAAACTCCGCATCTCAACACCAACTTCCTTGTCAACCAGGACAAGCACAAGCAGTCCTAGTCCACCAACCAGATTTCACAAAGCATATAACTCAAAATGATACAAAATAAGCCACACTGACAAGGTTACCACAACCTATCATGTTTACCACACTCATACGTACTCCTTTACGGTATTCTACCGTGGGATAATACTAACCCCATCATGCGATTCCTTTCGGTCCCCAACCGCGGAAGTAATCGGATCCCAGGTCATACACATAGGCACTCCATATCGTAGAAGGCACACAGCCAGGCATAACAGCTAAACGCGCATACTCATCAACTGTCCTTTGAAACCACGGAGAATCGATTTCACCAGCATCCGATCACGACGATACAAGTTTTCGAGTCACTACTCCAACGAGTCGCTACTCCAAGGGGCACAACACGGATACCAAATCCACAGAGAGTCTCAAAGCACAACCAAAACCTGAATCGATCAAAAACCCGACATCTCCATCCAACAAGGATGAAACAACTCACATCAAACAACCGTCCACAGGAAAACTCTCTCTCCGTCCAAAGGGAAGAAAAAGGTCAACAAAACCCACAACCCAATCTCGGCGTACTCTCAGTACTCATCAACACTTGGCCTCTCAAGAACCTTGTAAACCTTATCTTGAAGCCACATCGACCACAGTCGAACAGTCACCGTATGGTACTCAAACCATCCGCTACCCCAAGCTCTCAACTCTTCGGCGTCATTCGCATACATACGAATATCATCAATCTGCACACTTTGTACAACACATCCCATGGGTTTACAAGCTCATCACTAAGCGTGCACGGAGATGCACGTCAACATTCCATCGCGCCAAAACCTCACTCCACAAGGTTGCGCTTACTCACCTAACTCCTGCTAGGAAAATTATAACCACTTCAAAGCCTCGAGCCCACTGCCTACGCAACGCACATAGAAAGCGCACGGCACCATACAAAGGAAACCCAATCCTAAGACCCTTCATCCGAAGTTACCAAGAACTCCCTTAACCATGCAGACACTTTCCGCACTTTCACTCTCAAAGCACACATCAATCACAGGCATCGTAACCCACGATTTCTCATATATCGTCTCAAGCTAGCCAAATCACACGGTACAGTACTGAACCTAATTACTCCGCACGTCGTTCCCATGGGCGAACAACATACCCATCTCTGAACCCAAGGTTGAACACAAACAACCTCCAGACATATCACACTCAGGATATGCTGTCTCAGCACAAGCTAACCACACGCACTCCGCATGGTTCTCAAACACTATCTCCTGATCACTAGGATAACGATCAAACCATAAACCTGCATTCTCATAGGGATCCCACGGAACTGCTACTCGTCGCGTGTTAGGATCGTAACCCGAACCCTTACTCATTCCAACACCGTTGCGACCCATGCTCTTCCCAGCATATCTGCAACTCATACTCGTCCCCATAATCTTGAGCTCACTCACTTGGGACTCAATTCTCAGACCTCAAGAAGGTATACCATGTCCAGGGTTATCAAACTACCCAGACTACCAACATCATCCTCAGATGCTAACCTGGCTACCGTCAACACCCTGCTGACCACCATCGACATCCTGACTACCAGGGAATATCTCCAGAACCACACGTTCTGCTATCTCAAAACACACACAGCCAAGGATTATCACGCTCTCATCCACTATGTTCCCGTCTATACTCCTTCCTGAGTACACGGCTCATGACATAGCATGGCTCAAGACGTCCCTAAACCATCACACGGCCAAAACCACGTACATTGACCTTACCCGGAAGGGATTACCACGATCCACAGATCTAGTCATAACGACTGATTCCCAGGGTCTCCAACACCCCATCACCCCTACTCACAAGGCTTATTCTTAACACAACTCTAACCTCCCATAGCATACTCTCAGATGAGTCACTGCTCATAAAAACATTCAAGAGTTCACCAACCGAGGCCAATCCTACACGGTTAAACCCAACTCACCGACGAGTTCCACAATACACCAAGCAATCGACGCTCAACCCATAACCATACCTCTGCAACTAATAGCAACCGAGTCGCACATCCAAGACCTAAACCACGGTCTCGTCATCTTGAAGGGTGTATAAGTTATATAAAGAAAACATGAAACACGACAACCTAAGGTCGATCTATCATGTTATTCCTAACACATACCACATAATCATACTAACACATAGCCGCAACGATTATACAGACATAACACCGATACCGAGGACAACCGACAAGAATGACGCGTCACTTTGGACAACCTACTTAGATTCCCGTCTAGAAATCACGTCAGCTAAACGCGTTTCTAACTTGGCTCCCAAGTTTGTTAATCCAAACGCCCAAAGGTAAGACTAATCAATTCTAAGGTCCAACCTCCATACTCACATATACATATCAAACTAACATGTTCATGCTAAAACATAAACACATGCAACCAAGCACACACACATCTTTCCTCACAAGGTAACGTACCCTCGTCCCACAGTTAATAGATATTCAAACCCAGATCTCTGATACCAAGTTGTCACACCCCAAACTCCGAGTCACGCGAAAAGCCACCGAACATCATCAAACCGTCCCAACACAAAAAGGGATTTAAAATTGAAAAGCCAAAACAAGGCTAAAACATTTGGAAAACGTACTACCGAGGGTTTATCCAATTTGAAAGAGTAGCCAAGAGACTACAGTCACGGTCCACAAGCCAAACCCCCTTTTTTTTTAAAAAGAAAATTGACTTTTTGGGTAAAGAAAATCCTTTCAAAAAGATGTGAAAGTTGTTCTAAAATTTTTCTCGAGTACAAGAGTTTAAATAAAGCATAAACCATTTGAAATGCATTGTACCCATCATTGAAAAACGTAACAAGAAACTACGAAAAACAACAACCAACCCAAGGTTCTCTCGAAAGCATTAAACATGCATACATCCATAGAACTATACACACATTACAACATGTTATACTCAAACATTAAACATATACAAGAAGGTATAAACTACCTAACAAAGACCAAACAACGGGGTCTTGTCAACAGCTACCTCCGGGCACCTCAAGGTCACCCACAGGACCACGTCTACCTGAAAAAAGTTTTACAACAAAATTCCACACCGTGAGACGAAACCCAATAGGAACAGATTATAAAGCTGTAAAGCAGGCTATGCAATCATAAGCATACAGACTCAACCACAGGAGTCAAAAAGATTTTTCTTCCAAAACCACAAGTTTTCCGTCAGGCCAACACAAGCCTCAAAAAGGTTTTCTTTCATAAAATCCCTAATTTTCAACCTTAAAACCATGCATATCATCCTCACAAATATCATGCCACAGTTAAGGGAAAGCAGTAATCAAAAACTTGATTTTGTTCACCCGGATTACACAACTGGGATCAAAATGTTATTTTTTCACTCGGAACACACAACCGAGGAAAAAGATATAAATGAAATCCTATCATGAGTCTCAAAAAGGTTTCATCTCACAAAACCCCACATTATGCATATCATCCTAACAGATATCATACCACAGTTAAGGAAAAATTGTAAATAAACAGTAAGCTCCACTCAGACCACTCAGTCGAGAAGAAAGATAAAATACAATCTTATGTACCGACTCTGCCACACAGACAAAGGTAACAACTATAGACTCCTACCTATTACCCTAATCCTGAACCACTTAAGACCTGCTAGGTAATGACAAATTCCATACGGAGCTACAACAATAAAGCCACTCACGGGGCAACAGACTTCTTTACGAATTTCCACGACCGATGGACGAAGTATAACCAAA
>JAULJZ010000005.1:2161425-2174230 GCA_032270985.1 Heliamphora pulchella
AGTTCTCATTTATCATATTTGAAAATATATATTCTTATGGAAAATAGTTCAATTGTCGATTTATATGTGGTTGAATCATATTGTATTTGTTCGAATGTGTTTCCTAATAAGTTTTCATATTGGTTATGTGGTTGATTCATTTATCTTTGTAACAGTTCTCGTTTGCATTATGTTACTGGGAACTGTAAGCAACATTCGCTACTCATTGTGGTTAATATTTAGCATTTCATAAAGTTGAAACTATAAATTTTAACTGAAAATAGTTCACATGTCAATGTCTATGTACTGTAAGTACGAAGTTTTAATCAGTTCATGTGAAGAGAATATGATATTCGTATTTTGTTGTTATCAAGGAATCTACATTTTACATTTATTCAAGCCAGACTATTGAACATCAATCGATAGCTTCTGAACATTTTATACCCATGATTATTTCACATTCAAACCTCCATTTATTTTCAGTATGTTATGTATTTAATTCGATCTGATTCATGCATATCCTGCCTAAACTGCTTCTGTATGCAACATGAAGACAATGAAAACCAGTGAATACCACTTTCAAGAACAATAAAAACTAATTAAAACTAATGTTTTGTATTACTCGAATAATATAATATACAATACCATAACTTACCTTGAAAGTTTTGGGAATATGTATTCCAATAACAATGAAAACCAATTGCAGGTAAATCCGACTAACATTGGAAGAAGATGAAAATTCCAAAAATGACAATGTAAAAGTTTGCAATGAAAATATATTTAATAGGCACTGGATTTAGGATCTAGTGGCGTTAAAAATAGAATTTCAAATTTTGAATTATCATATTTGACCCGCATATATGCAAAAGGGTATTTTCGTCTCCAATTTTGATAAAATAAGAATATAGGACCTCCTGAAATATTTTGAAAGTGATTAGAATCTATCCCATAACAGAATCATAATATAGTATTTATAATTAATTGTCCCTAACAACAATAGATGCGTTGCTAAAATGCAATTTACTGACACGTGATTACAGTAATAAATGAATCCTTTTCTGATTTAGAAAGAGAGACTGCAGGATTTCGTTGTTACTCGTCACAAATAGTAGGAAATATTATTTGCAATCGCTATTGAATAGAATTTTTTTTTTATTTTGCATTGAGAGAATATCGTCCCAAAAACTCAATGTCGTTGCAAATAATGCAGTAATTCTAGGATTCCCAAATTGAATCCCAGAAATTTACCCCAAAAACTTAAGTATCAACCACCTCATTTTTGTTGTGGATCCCGAATACATTTTTGTCACCTCTCAAATGTCACCTCTCACCTCTCTTTTTGGCATGAAAATATAGAGCAATGGTTACTTTTCTGTGACCATAAATAGTTATTTATTTATTTATTTATTTTTTTAGACAAATTATAGTTCTTTTTATCGAATAATATATCGATTTTGGCTATTTTAAAAGCGTGCCCCAAACCGTGAGGTTGACACTAGCTAGACTTTTGGGGTAAATTTCGAGTTGGATTTATGGGTTCCTCATTTTATTGTAAATAATATTTGCATCAGCAAATGGGGCAGTAATTGAGAAGGTAACAAAAAATTTATTTGCGTCAAAAAAATGGCATCACGAACCATTTGCACCAACGAAAACAAGTTTTTGAGACCATTTTTTACCATAGCAAAAAGCCACCAAAAAATGACCATATTTGCGTTGTGAAACAATGTTGTTGCAAAAGTAACTATTTAAGTTGGGAACTCTACCGTCTCAAATAATTTTCTAATATTTTTTAAAATAGTTATTTATAATAATTTCTTGCCACATAATAAGTAATTATTTTTCAAAAATAATAATAAATAATGACATTTTTCTAGTATTTTTATCCGTTACATATATTAAATCACATTAAAATTTCAACAAAATGCATTTAATTAATAAAAAGAAAAATAACAAACAACATCCAAATATTTTTTCCCACAGCCTCTCCTTCCATACATTTAATTAATAGTTTTTCCGTTGGCTTTCTTTGTAGATATTTTTTGTCTTTTATGATTTTTTTTTTTGAATTTTTTTTTATTTTTTGATTCGTGATAAAATAAATACAAAAATATAACTTTTTTTAACAAAAATTAAAAAAAATTCACTAAAGACGAAAAAAACCACATAAAAGCCTTTATGTGGCTTTTTTCATCTTTTATAAACTTTTTTTTTAATTTTTTGGTCAAATTTTTTATTTTTTTGATTTCTCGTTTTGAGAAAAATCTAAAAAGTATCATCGTTTAAACTAGCGTAAAACTTTTTCACTAAAAGACGAAAAAAAAGCTATATAAAAAGAGCCATTCCACACATATAGGAATTTGACATCCTTGATATGTTGGCCCCCTTCAAAATAATTGCTTATTTATTTATTTTATTTTACTTATTTTTATTTTTAGCATATTTTTCATTGTTTAGCCAAACTTTTATGTATACTTTTTTATTCTTCTAATCGAAACGAGACAGAAAAATAATTTTTTTGATCAAATACAAATAAAAATAAAAAAATAAAAAAAAATCAAAATAAGTTATAAGTCAAATTTTACGTTACTTATTTTTGGCCTTAGAGGACTTTTCTCATTTTGTGATCAAATATTTTACTTTTTCAGTTCATAACGTTAATACATATAGAACAATATGGGGAAATAAAACTCTAAGTAAAAGATAAAAAAGTTAAAAAAAAGATAAAAATAAGCAAAGTTTACAGATTTTAGCCCAATCAAGGTCATAGTTGAGATTATAACCCAAAAATACAAGAGGAAAAGACCTAGGAAAGAATTTATAGGGTTAGTTGTAATAGCTTCTATTGGAGTTCTCTTCTACAAACATGCTTCAAACTCAATAGAATACATAACTCTAATTTGTTTGTTTTGTATGTTGTTTGGGGAAATTAAGTTTGAATAATCTCATGCCTTTCATTAATTTATTAGTTTTGTTCTAAGATGTAGAATTAATAATAATTTTTTGGTCAATTTTAAGTATTGGACAGACTTTTTAAAAGTAAAATTTGAGTTCTTACATTATTTATATTAATCTTCACATAGAAAATCTTTAGTCATTATGAAGACTAGACAATCCATTTGGGAACCCAAAATTAAGAAAAGAAAAAAAAAATTACTCAAGTTATAAGAAAAAGA
This sequence comes from Heliamphora pulchella, assembly GCA_032270985.1. Classification (NCBI taxonomy): domain Eukaryota; kingdom Viridiplantae; phylum Streptophyta; class Magnoliopsida; order Ericales; family Sarraceniaceae; genus Heliamphora; species Heliamphora pulchella. Next base: position 2,164,581 of record JAULJZ010000005.1, read on the forward strand.
AAATAAAATTAAGAAAATATTATGTTTTCTCTCCAGTATCCATATTGTTTGGATAAGTAAGAGAAAAAATATAATTATTTTACCAAACTAACCTTACACTATTAGACTAATATCATTTTATTCATTTTTTAAAGAATCAATTTTGATATTGTAAATTATAACCATTTAAGTGGTTTCTTCTTCTCTCTAAGTCTCTCCATTTTTGAGAGAATCAAAAATAGTGTTTTAAGAGAAAAGTAAATCCTTCTGCATCTTTATCATTTCTTTCTTCTCTAAGTATCTAAATAAATGATTGAGCTAAAAACACAAATATTTGTTTTTCCTTCCAAAATAACTCAATCTAAAATTTGGAAAATGTGCCTAACAAATTCATATTGAGATAAATTATGAATATTCCAAATTCATTTTAGAAATACAATGTATATCATTACATTTATACTTAAACACACAGTACATCTATCATATTCAATTTAAATTTTTTATACATGTACATGTACATGTAAATGTATTTTTCAATAGTTATTTATCATAATTCAATGTATATAAGAATTTCTTGAGTGTTTAATCTATCACAATAATCCTATGTTAGCCACAGAATAAATGCTAGCTTTTGAAACTTTCTGTTAACTTAGATCAACTGTACCTCCTAATTATTAGTGTATTTAATAAAATTTTTTGCTTTTTATTATTATTTTGTTCATAAAAAATTGAAATGGCTTATTTTTACAATAACATTGTAAATAGGTATTGCAAATACGACGTTATATCATTTACATAATACTCTAAAAAATAAAAAATATCACTATACATTAATAGAATTATTATTTACCTCTTATTTAACTAGTATGGATGAACTATTATTTTTTCACTTGAAACATTTTTTATTATAAAATTAAATAAAATACGAGATAAGTAATATCATGTGATATTTTAAAACTATCAAATAATTAGCTTGTGTTTGGCCTTGTTTTCCTATAAAATTTTTGACTTTCGAGTTTGTTTTGTAAAAGATAAATGTGAAAAAATATATAAAAAAACTAATTAATTATAATAAGAAATCAAATAAGTGAGTTTTCTCAAAATAAAAAAAAATCAAAAAAAAAAAAGCCTTCAAAAGTTAGGCCAAACAGAATATTCAACCGACCGATTTTGAGGATGGGACATTAAGGATCAGTTAGAAAAGTTTTCAATACTGGTCAAATTAATAATTCTCTTTTAAAACCGAACCAAACAAACCCCTGACACACGGAATCCCCAATTCTTTGAATGCACACAACAATTCCCCTTCTTGGTTTCTACTAATTGAACTCCAAATTAACCCAAAATGCATCCTCTTTACATATAAATAAGTTACAAAAGCATTTGGGTTTTCTATGTGATTGTTGAATCTGTGTATTGATCAATGTTCCGTGCTGCGTTGAAATCATTCAGAACTCAACTCACATCAAAACTAGGGTTTCTGCAAGATCAATTTCGATCGAGCAGAGCTTGTTAATGGCGTTAAATCCCCACCATCATGGTTAAGGTCTCGCGTTGTTATTGGTACCAGAACGTGTACTTGATGGCGGCGCCGAGGAATTTGGTGGTGGAGGGCGGGCGATTGGGGGACGAAGGGCACTCAGAGGACTCGCCGACGAGCAAGAAGCTGATCGGCGCCAAATTAGAGGGCAAATTCCCGCTGAGTCATTGGGAATTCGCAGCCACTTTGGGCGTGTTTTTGATCTTCTCGTCAGGTCTTTTCTGCATATATTTGACAATGCCTGCTGCGGAGTACGGTAAACTTAAGCTGCCCCGCTCGATTTCTGATCTTCGAACGCTCAAGTAGGTTCTAAGCTCTAAGTATTAGCTACTTTTTCAATATAGTGTTCTTGTTTTGCCGGGGTGGCATTGCTTTCTTCTTCAGATTTATACATGTCTTTTGGGTAGTATGCTTAGAAAAATTAAGCTGAAAAATTGATTCCCTTTTCCTTATGGAGTATGTTTAGACCATAATTTTGAGATTTAGATTTTTGTGTTGGGGGTCTACTGGCTCAAAATTGTATTTTTAGGGGAAATCTGGCCATTAATGTATATCTGCTCGATGAATTTGCTGGAACATTAGCAAAATACTGGGGTTTTATTGGGGTTATGCTCTTCTGTATTTTTTGTTTGTTTGTTTGTTTGTGTTTTTTGATCAGTTGGATGCTAAGTTATGGATAAACTTCTTTAGCAATCAAAAACTCCATGCTTCAGCCAACCTTAGTTCAAAACTACCTTGAAGGAACAACAAGAGGGGGATTGAAAGCATCGAACCAGCCCCCGTTTGCAAATTTAGGAGAGAAAAGGAAAGAAATGTTAATAAAGTTATAGGAGAATTCATGCTGCTTTCGTGCGTGTTGATTCTTTTAGCCTTACTCAAATAGGGGGTGACATAATATTCCAAACTCAATCATATAAAAGAAAGACCTCATTTACTTTCTTTTAGTTTTTATTCATAATATTCCAAACTCAATCATATAAAAGAAAGACCTCATTTACTTTCTTTTTAGTTTTTATTCATAAAGTTCCTGTGCATAGTTGTCAAATAGGGATACAAATCATGTATCGTTTTTTTTATTTTTTAAATTGTGTATTGTATCGTATCGAATATTATAAAATATGTAAATATTTAAAAATAGGTCGAAAAAATATGTATATATATGATAAAACACAAAAGAACCTGCAGGTATAAAACATTAAATAATGTTAAGTAATAATATTGTGAAAATATGGTTTTCAAAAACAAAAGTATACTTGAATCAATATTTAATACATATGAAATACAATACAAATATCACAATTAAATACATTATTGTAACGTAAATTAGATTTACCGTATGTAATATGTTTTTTGTATTGTCTTAACATATCATTTAGGTTTTTAAAATTTTAATGTGCAATTTTTAAGTTCTCAACTAATTTGTTCATAAGAGAAACTTATACCAATATTACTGGTCATAAATCAATGTCTTAAGATGCTTAATACTACACAAGTAGATATTTATGAAGGTATGCAAATATCAAAGAAAAAATACTCTAAATATCTTAACAATGCAAAAATTTTCAATAATATTTATTTCTACAAATTAAGTTATCTAAAAAATTACGTATTATTCTATCACGTAAATCGCATCGTGTATCCCATATCGCATCGTGTATCATATGAGTATCGAAAGATACATTTAACATAAGATACGATATACAATACACATCGATTTACTTTTTTAATGTATCAAATCATAAGGTACTTATCATGAATCGTAAGATATTAACATCCTGTGTTATACAATTAGCTTTCTTCCAACGATAGGAAACTATGTTTTGTTATTTTGGAACAACATGAGAATTAAAAATATTTCAAAGGAATTCAGAAGGTAATTTTTTTCCCATTTAAATGCGCCTCTAAAACTGTTTATATATCCTCCATATGAGAAAATGCTCAACCAATAGCTGTGGTTGTACTAATTCTAGTTACCTATACGTCTACATGGAACTTTTTTTTTTCTTTTCTAATTGGCTCTATTGACAATCTTATTCTTGGTGAAATCTGGGGCAATAATAACTTCTTTACTACCTCATCCCATATCTTCCTATACCCTCTTTATGGGAAGATAACGACGCAATAAACTATAGCAACTTAAGAGGGAAAATGTGAAAATGAAAGGGAAAAAGAAAAAGAAAAGGAAATCCAAAACCTTGCATCGAATTGGTTATTATGTTATGAAGCACAGGTGCATAACACTGGAAAAACTGGAGGCAGCGTTGACTGTTGGAAATCTTGGAATTTGGAAATATCTTCCCGATGCATAAACAACACTTAACTTGAATTATCTTGCAAAAAGTATTTGGCTTGCTAAAGTTGTTTGTGAATCTGCCTACATTATATGGTGGGCATGAAAAAATGAAATGCCCTGTGCACTTGCAGCCAATGATAAGTAATGCGAATGTCAAAGGAAAAGCCTGCATTCCTTGGAGCTTCTAATAAGGTATATATTGAGGATATGGAATCTATCTTAAAATTATTGGTACCTGACATCTGTAATAAATCTCCATATGAGGATTTTGATGGCTATTAATAATAGGATCGCATTACGTAGACCATCTAATGGAAGTTGTTCATAGAATTTACTCCTTATGATTTCGATCAGGAGTTCAGAGGTTCCTCTTATTAGTCCTCAAGTTTTTGTTTGAATCATTATGGATCTGGATAAAATCTTTGTTTGAATCATTAAGAATCTGGTTTAGATGGGTCTTGATCATTTTCTGTGCAATGCTCATGAAGTGTGGTGCCTTGGCACAGGCACCTTCTTCCATTATGTTTTCCTTTTTTTGAAATTCAATTTGACCTTTCACATGATCATTTTATTTCAAATGTTGTTTTTCATTTTATTTTTCTCCAGTAATTAATATGTTCTCATCTGAATACTCTACAATGTAGATCCAACTGAGGGTTCTACCTTGCAGTGTATTTTTAAACTGTTCAGTTCTTAGACCATTGGGGCAGTAAAGTGGAGTTGAAAGAGCAGTACACGCACAGTAGAAGATGTGAAATTTCCTCCTAAGTCCAGAAAAATAGTAGTTCTTAATTACAGTAAATACACATAAATAACAGATGCTTGCTTCCTTAATTTTGCTGCTTTTCATGATCATTTTGAACTTCTAGCAAGTTTTCCCTGAATTACATCCTTTGCGTTGTTTCAGAGATAACCTTTCAACATATGCTAAAGATTACCCAGCAAAATTCATTCTGGGTTACTGTTCCACTTACATATTCATGCAGACATTTATGATTCCCGGCACCATCTTCATGTCGTTGCTGGCTGGAGCACTTTTTGGTGTTGTTAGAGGCCTTTTCTTAGTCGTCTTTAATGCTACAGCTGGAGCATCATCCTGTTATTTTCTGTCTAAGTTAATTGGAAGGCCTATAATTAATTGGATGTGGCCTGAAAAGTTGAGATATTTCCAAGGAGAGGTATTTTTTGGCATCAATTTTCATCTTCTTTTGTGAGACAACTGTACTATATCTGCCTTTTATTAAATTATTTTATGAGCCCTCAATTTGTGGTACTATACTAATTGGAGCCTTTTTAATTCAGATAGCAAAGCGTAGGGAAAAGCTGCTGAATTACATGCTTTTTCTGAGGATAACCCCAACCTTGCCCAACCTTTTCATCAATTTGGCATCTCCAATAGTGGATATACCATTTCATGTTTTCTTTCTGGCAACATTAATTGGTCTTATTCCAGCCTCATATATTACAGTGAGAGTAAGTCTGTCTTTAATCATTGTTATTGTTATTTTTTCTTCTCTGTAGAGAAAATAACTTTCATCAACTCTATTTTTGTTTCTATGATATGACAACTTCATCTTGCTATCTTAGTGGCCTTTTGTTTCTTTGTAAGTTTCATCCTCTCAATTAGCTTCAGAGAGTACTCATTGTTGACATTTGACAAACAGGGGCGAAGACTCGATTGTGGTTTTTTAATTTTGAATCCATTACCATATGATACTCTATCGGTTGGAAATCTGACCATCAGATGATGGGCTGGCTATATTTTCCTTTTAAAAAAATTTATGGACAGTTTAACATCTGATTATGTGACTATTTTTTTTATTTTTATGAGTAGATTTTAACATCTAATTTTGTCCAAGGTAGGATGAGAAAAGGTTGTTATCCTCTATATTACCTTGTGAAGCTTTCAGTTTGATTTAAGCTGATTATTTATTTATTGTGATCAGTAGCTTAACTGCTAATGAACTCTTGGACTTAGTTTGCTGTTTGCTTGGTGTTTTGGAATATTTCTGTGTTGCTGCCACATACAATGTTTGAGTTGTCTTGGTTTAAAAAATTAAATTAAAGGATATTCTCTTTTAGATTTATAAATCTCTTCAGCTGCATACGTAATTCAAGGTTTACAGAGGTTGCTGATCATGTTTGTTTTGTTCTACTTATTGCATCAAATATCGTGACTCTCTGTTCCCATGTTTTCTTGATTGATGGGATTGTCTATCATCCGATATTTCTGTTGTAAGCAACATCTGGAGTATTTAAGCTATTGGAGAGAACGGTAACTTTATTATTTAAATTCTCAAATGCGCCCCTTCACGTGTGGCCTGGTCTCCCTTAGGAGCGAGACAAATACATACAAATATTTTAACAATCAAGTAGTCAGTGAGGTTTGGAAACAATATGTACTATATTCTAGTAACCAATTTGATTGTTGACCGGCAACCTAAATAGCATGGACACGGACACACAACACAGACGCGAAACGGACATACTGACGTGTCAATTTTCAAAAAAGCAAGATGTGGCAAGTATATGAATAATTTATTCAATAGTAATATAATATATGCAACATGCCACTAATCAATTAAAAGGCCCTATGTTTTTTTTTATAATTACTCCAAAACACATTTAGTGTGCATAAGTTACGTTTAAAAAATGCAAAATATTGTTATTATAAGAAATTTGATCACATAGGACGTGTTCAGAGGGTTGAAGAAATGTTGTTAAAGTGTCCATGTATCGGCTATTATAAATTTATTTCTTTAAGTAAGACGCATTTTAGAATTGTCGGACACACATTTAGAAGTGTCTGAGGAGTGCTATGTTCGATATAGGTGTTGTGTCGGTGTTTGACACGACATACCTCTTTGTAGCCTCCTTCATAGAAGTGCCCGTGCTTTTTAGCTGACAACTCATCTCAAAACTTAAATTGTTAGAGAGAGAGAGAATTAATTTTATTATTTATATTCTCAATAGAAATACTACCTGATACTGGCTGTTTAAACTGTTCCTTAACCTTAACTTTTATTATGAATGATGAATCTACTTCTCTCCTCCATTTGGTACTATCACCTGATTGTTTCTGCTACTGTGCTATCGGCAGGCTGGGCTCGCTCTGGGGGATCTGAAGTCAGTCAAAGATCTATACGATTCGAAAACATTGTCTGTGCTTTTTCTTATCGGGTCTGTTTCCATAATTCCTACCCTCTTGAAGAGGAAGCGAGTATATGAATAAGCCGTTAATTGCTCCCTACTATTCTCTGATTCAAGAGGAAGCGAGTATACGAATAAGCGGTTAATGGCTCCCTCCTATTCTCAGATTTAGGGGAGCAAGCATAAGACTGACTAACTTGACTGTTATGTACATTCTAATAGGACTGGTGGAGGAGGGAATTGGGGGGAACAATGCCCTTTTGGTTGATACAATCTACTAGCAGGGAAGGGCCAAGGGGTTGTTCATCCTTGCTTGTGATTAGATCGATTACTCGTGCTATTAGAAGCATAAAAGCAGAAGATTATTCCTTGGTTGTTTGTGCCTGTATTTTACTCAGCATCTTCCTCTCTCTCTCTCTCTCTCTCTCTCTACATATACATATATAGATATATAGACATGTGTCTCTCCCTAGGTATTATTTATAACTTGGGGCCAGAAATAATGGAGTGTGGTGGGCAACTACAAAATGTTGATTGTGGCATCTGTATCAAACAATCATTTATATGTTGGAATTGATGGTTAATTTCTTTTTTTTTGTGTGTGTGTGTGTGTATATATAAACTTTCTAGATTGATACAATCTGCTTCTCACTATTCAATTGGTGGAAGAGAACTTAGGCCTGGTTTGGTAACTTGGCTTTAAGTTAGATAAACAAAACGTGGTTAAAAAGTAATTTTAGATAACAATGCAGAGAGAAAAGATTGTGATTTGAGAGTTAACTTTTGTGGCTTTAAAAAAAAAGAGGCTAAACTCCCAAATTTAAGCTGAAGCCAAACGAGGCCTTAATGTTGGAAATATGTGTTTTCGTGTTTTCTCTCTCCAACACAACATGGGCTTGTTTGGTACCCAAAAAATAGAATGATGTGGGGGGATGAAATGAAAGTTGGAAAGGAATGGAATGCATATTTTTATTTTACAGTTTGGTTGTTAACGTAAAATAGTGTAGAATGGAATATTTCTTTTTCATATTTAGGATGTTAAGCAAATGAAATGGAATGAATTTTTCTTAATCAATCTATAATCAACCCCCAAATATAAATAAGAAATTTACTGAATTTCCATAAAATATAAAAGAACGATCATTTCCACCTCGATAATACCTATTGAACTTGAGAAAATTATTACAGCGCTGGAAATGATGATTTGACACTGCAATTCTCGAACAGAGGCAAGTTTAAGTACCAACTATACAAACATGGCCCTTCAATTAATCTACAAATTTCTCCTTTCCTCCAAATGCATCTGCCAAGTTAAAGTTCAAATTGCCTCTCATGGTTCTGCTGCCAATTCCCGCATCGCCCTTCCTCATCATTGTCGCAAATTCCCCGTAGTCTATTCGCCCATCCTGTGAAATGATATACAGCATATTTATCATATTCTGACGAAATTTTGTGAACATGTATAAAAATGAATGATATATCACAACTTTCAAAATGTCCTAAACACATCGTGTCCTATATTTTTTTAGAATCAGCATGTCATGTGACGTGTCTATGCCCATGAAACATATATCTGACACTGTCTATACGTGATTGAATATGTCTGAACACATTACTTCTAAATATCTTCAACATGGCTATAACCTTATGGAAAGAGATGTAAACATTGTTAAACTCAATAAGGCCATCTAAAATCAAATCTAGATGAGCTCTACTGCTAAGCATGACATAACTGGAGTGACTCACGTTGTCTTGATCAATTTCATTGATCATCTCATCCAAATGAACATCACCCAGACCAAAGTCTCTGCAAGCCTGTTGAAGCTCATCACTGGTTATGTAACCACTACCATCCTTGTCAAAGAAGGAGAAGGCTGCAAGCAAATTCTCCTCTCTCTCCATCTTATTGAAGTGCAATGTGGCAGCAATAAATTCACCATAGTCGATTGTTCCACTGTTGTCAATATCAGCCTGTCAAAAATTCCTCATTTAAGGTAGGCCAACTCTTCATTCTTACAACAATAATGGAAGAATTAACCCCACAATCATCTGAAAAAGAAAAAAAATAAAATAAAATCACACTACTGTAAAGAAAATCTGTTTACTGCGTTCATAAGGGCCTTGATCTCAGACTCCATCAATTCAGAGCCCACCCTTTTCAAACCTGCTTTTAGCTCTTCAAATGTAATCGTTCCACTGTTGTCTGTATCAATCATCTTAAACAACTGTTTTAAACCACCAATTTCTTCTTCTGAGAGTCTTTCCGCTATGACCTGCAGAAAAGCATTGCAAGTGTAATAAATCAATGCAACAATTTAAATAGATGCTTAACACAATTGTTTGATTTTCCTCTGCAGAAACGGATAGAAAACGTAAGCACACAGACATTACAAGATAGTTTCATTCTATGCTGCGATTTTATAGTTTTACATTACATCATTCCACAAGTGTAATAAATATTGAGTAACGTGATCATATCAGTTCAACACTTGAGGAAAGTGTGTTGCGAATGCATAACAATTTGCTTTTCCTTCTTCCTCAATGCATAAGCTATTTCATGGGCAATTTTAATCAATTTCTTCCGTGGAAAATAATTTCCTGGCTACTCTTGGTATTTAAAGATTTTGTTATCTAATCCACTTAAGATTTTAAGTTCTAAATTCAAACCCCCCCCCCCCCCCCCCCCCC
>JAULJZ010000005.1:2187419-2199951 GCA_032270985.1 Heliamphora pulchella
TTGTTATATTCGAATGAATCAACACAACATCTAATTGAATATGCCTATGGTGACTATCTATCTAATCTATGTAAAATTCGATTGCAAATAGAGTATGTATTAACTTGTAATGATACAACTATAACACAATGATCAACAAAACAAAAATTAACGAAAAATTCATCAAATCACTCTAAGATATTGGCATTTCATAAAATAAGTCGAGAGTGTATTTAATTACGGTCAATAATTCAGTATGTCAAAAAAATGTGGACTTTACTCCATTAAAACCACTCTAACAATATTGTATATATGATATAATACATCATACAGTATAGTATTCAAATGAGGCTATATCAAAGATGATCAAATTAAACATATTTCTCTTAAAAAAATTGCATGTATGAACTTCAAAAAATTAGGGATTATTGTTCGACAAATATGCTTTAAGTAACAAACTGACAGATTTATTTACAATGATATTACTAACTGCCACATTGAAGAAATTAATATAGAAAATCAAAATGCGAAACTCAAAAGTAAAGTTACAGATTATATTTAAAGTAAAGATATTACTAACTGCCACACTTACTTAAAGTAAAGTTACAGATTATATTTGTTTTTCTTCATCTAAGGTTTTTTTTATTGGGTTTTCTTAGTAAGAATTTAGTAAGGCAATTTGAAGACATCATTCACCATTATATTGAATACCAGAATATTATACTCTTTGTCCTTCGCTAAAAATTTTATCCCACAAAAATTTTTCTTGATAATATTTTAACAAGGTATATTAGTATATAATCATCCAAAAGCAGTTTCATAAACAACAAAATTAAATGAATGACCATCAACTCAATAGGTGGGTAAAGGTTAGGAGAGAAAGAAACACAATTGTATAAGTAATCAATATAGGAAGTTGAAATAATATAATTATTAAGGTTTCATTTGTTTCGACGTAAAATATTTTTAAATAAATAAGAGTGAGAGAATGAGAGAATGAGAATCCTTCACCTCAGAACTTTCACCAAATTCTTATCGCTTTTGGTCATTCTCATAACAAATAAGCATGACAGAATGAGAATCCTTTCCACTCATCCGAATTCTTCTCGCCTTTAATCACTCTCATCTTGATACACTGAGAAAATTTATAAGAAAAGAGAAAAAGTATTGTAGAAAACATAAATACGTTATCCTAAAATTCAGTGATTATAATTGTTCCTCGAGAGCAAATTATTTTCCATATTTAAGTTTAATATTTTATTACTTATTGTAAAATTCTAAAGTTTTATTATTACTTATTATTTACTTATGCTCAATTTTCTTTTTGATTGCTCAATCCCTATCACCTTTGTTTATTAATTTGACTTAAAATTAGATTTTTTATTTTTTATTTAATTCTAAACCAATTTACTAAGAAAAATAATTCGATTAAAAAAGGCTTTTAAGTCACCATATACAAAGATACAAATGTAATTTGAAAATTGGCTCTTTTGGCGATATTAAACGAAAAGACTAAGATGGTGTTTGATAAAACTGAAAACTAAAACCCGAAAATTAAAAATTAAGTGCTAAAAACTGAATGTTGAATTATTTGAGTTTAAAAACTGTTTGATAAAAAATTTAAGTATTAAATTAAAACTAGTTATTTGACATACACAAGAATTTTGTATTTAGAATTTATCATTTTTAATATTTTTTTTAATTTTTATATTTATGGTGGTAGTGATGTGTAATAGTAGCGATATGATGGAGACGGTGACATGGTGGTGTTGGTATGACGAGGGTCGAAGTGTTGACATAGTGATGGTAGTGATATGATGGGGTTTGGAATAATGGCGATTGTAATGAATGTGGCTGTGACATTAAGATGGTGGAAATAACATGAGGTGGTAACATATTGGTAGTTGTATAGTAATAGAAATAAAGTTATGATAACGGCCACATTGATGACGTGATTATAGCGGTCATGGTGGAAATGGTAGAGGTTGGAGTAGCGGCTACAGTGATAGAGGTGGTTGTAGTATTATGCTACTGATAAGAACGGGGTGATGTATAGCGTAATGGTGGTTGTATGGTGGTGGAGATGAAGTTATGGCAGTTGCAGTGGTGGTGACAAGGTTATGGCAGTCACGATGGTTGCATGATCATGGTGGTGGATAGTGATGGCATAGTGAGCTTGATGGTGGTAGGGGTGGCGGTAGTTGTTATTGTGGTACGGTGGTGGTAGTGGCGATGGTGCTGTTATTGTGGTATGATGGTAGTGGAGTGGTGGCATAATAGTAGTTGTATGATGGTAGAGATGGACCTTATATTGAGGGCCACGATGATGGCGTGGTTATAGCAGTCATGATGGGAATAGAGGAGGTTGGGGGTGGCGGCGGCAATGATGGGGGTGGTTGTGGCATTAACTACTGACAGCAACATGGGGTAGTGTATGGCGTAGTGGTGGTTGTATGGTGGATATGAAGTTATGGCAGTGGCATTGGTGGAGACGGGATTTTGTCAGTCGTGGTGGTTGTAAGATCATGGTGATGGATGGTGGAGGCATATCAAGCTTGGTGATGTAGGGGTAGCGGTAGTGATAGTTGTGACATGGTGGTGGTAGTGGCGGTGACATAGTTATGGTGGGGGTAGAGTGGTGGCATGGTAGTGGTGTGGGAGCGGTGGCAACATGATGACGGTGATGGCAGTGGTAGTGGTGACAACGACAGTGAAGTTATAGTGGTGGCATGGTATAGTGAGGGTGGTAGCAGCATGGTAGTGTGATGGCATGATAGTGGTTGGAGAATGGAGGCAAGGTGGTGGTGGGAGAGTAGTCTCAGCATGGAAATGGTGACATGAGGTTGGTGGTGGGGTGAAAATAGCGGTTGTGATGTGATTATAGCAATGTATGTTAATTTTTGTGTATTAATATGTATAAATTTAGTTATAATTAAATAAAAAAATTGTTATTTAAAATTATCTGAATATTTAACTTATAATTTAAGAGACCCTTAAAATTTTAAGTGATACATATTTTAGTTATCAAACGATTTTGATTTATTTTTATTTAATACATTCAAGATTAATTAGTGAATTGTGTTATAAAACAACCCCACAACTTTAGGCCCAATCAAACGAAACCAGTCATTCCCCCAAAAATCAAAACGACATCGTGCAGCTCCCTCCACTCGTTTTCACCCCTGTACTTTCTGCCTCGATTTCATCAAATATCAAGGGAGTCGCTTTACTACCGCTTCAGCGCCCTCGTTCCTGCTCCAAACCTGTACGGACTTCTCTCATCTCTCGTCTCTCGTCTCTCGTCTCTCGTCTCTCTTATTTTTATTATACCCTGTGGAATGATGAATTAAATGGAATGTGTGTTCTTATGGGCTTTTCAAATCTTCATGAAAATGTACTTTTTTAGTTCTTTGATTCTCCTTTTCCCCCTTTCATTCTCGATCATTTCTGGGTAGAAAGAAAATTGGGGTGTTCGTTCTTTGATTCTCCTTTTCCACCTTTCATTCTGGATCCTTTCTGGGTAGATAGAAAATTGGGGTGGCGCTTTATCATTATTATTATTATTATTATTATTATTATTATTATTATTTTGTTTTTTGATTTCTTTCAGTTATCTGATAGAATCAAGAAATTGGGTACTACTGTCTCACGCTGAATTTGTTTGTGCTCAACAACTCTTGCTGCTCCTGCTTGTGTTTTTATTAGTAGTCTATGTAAACATTTATATGACCCATATGGGTTTTCTGATTTGGGATAGAGAAAGTATGTTCTAGTACTATTAAAATGAATGCACACATGAGAGTAAGAAAAACGGTTCATAAATTAATACCTAATTGACTTGATCCCCAGAGTTTAATTTCCATAGTGCCAAGTATGTAAGAGAACAACTTCTCTCCTGTCCAAGAATGGACTGGACCGGTTCACTTGGGCCAAGTTTGGGTCCAAAATGGACCCATTTTGATGATTTGGGTCGTTTATTGTATTTTTCTTAGTGAATAGATCATCTATAATAAAAAAATCAAGTTGATGGAATATTGGTAAGTGTCTGATCAAATCACTTTTTTGTTAAGAAAAGATAGACGGTGTTGTCTATTCACAGTTCATTTTGGACCCAAAATCGCTCCAAGTGGACTGGTCTAATCCCATTGGGGACTGAAGAGAAGCTGTTTCCAATATGTAAGGGTAGTTATCTAGAGTGCCATAAGGAACAAGATGACCTTTGGGCTAGTAGGATAAAACCAATGCATAATGACAAATGATAATGAGGAATTGAAAATATTGAAGTTTCGGATATTTTGATGCACATCGACACTCACGGCATTGATATGCATTGGTAAATTATAATCTAACAGGTTACATTTCTGCTTACAGTTTCGAGATTAAAATTAAAATGAGTCATGCAATGGGGATTGGAAATTCAATAGATATCACTGAAAGGAGAAAGGGTCCACATAAAAACAACGTTGATTTGAATCTGAATGTATATATTTGGGACATGGATGAGACTCTCATATTGCTCAAGTCCTTGTTAAACGGAACATATGCGGAGAGTTTCAATGGTTTAAAGGATGTACAGAAGGGTGTTGAAATTGGGGAGCTGTGGGAGAAGCATGTTCTTCAAGTCTGTGATGACTATTTCTTTTACGAACAAGTAAGTTTTCTGTTTTACGATTTCTTGGATGGCACGTTGTGGTTCTTTGATTTTACAATATATTTGGAAAAGTTTTGGTTATCTCTTACTAATCAACATTTCCAACCAGATTGAAAACTGGTGTACATTGAAAGAGTATCTGTTCTCTCTTACTAATCAACAATTGGTGATCCAGATTGAAAGCTGCAATACACCATTTCTTGATGCCTTCAGCCAAAATGACGATGGACGGGATCTCTCTAATTATGATTTCAACCAGGATGGTATTGGTCCCCCATACGATGACATCAATAAAAGAAAATTAGCTTATCGGCATCGTGTGATAGCGCAGAAGTACAATGAGGTTTTGATATCATAATCTTTTGGGCATGCGATCTACATTTGAAGTGCTGTGATAAAATTTGGGGTTACCACTGAACTTTATGCTGCAGGGTTTGCATAGTATTTTTGATCGAGATATGATGAAGTCTTGGGATGATCTCTATGATGCGGCTGATAGTTACACAGATAGATGGCTCTCCTCAGGTACATATTATCTTACAATAATGCATCTGCAGAGAAACTCATTTTCCCTATAATATTCATAATGTTCAATAATCATGGTGGTGGGCTGCTAAAAATTTGCTAAATGACTTTTGGATTTTGTTGTTTTCATTTTTGTGGCAGTATTATGAGATAGATGTATAAATGTAGTTGACAGCAATGACCTGTCAAAAAGCCATAAATTATTTGTATGCAATTTGGGAAATTGATCTGCTGTTTATAAACTTAAAAATTAATAAACCAGGAATCGATCATCCTCCACGCATAAACTGTAGGTGCCTCAACATGATTGGGAAAATCATTGTGACGAATACAAAGGATGTAATGATTTGAAGATGATTTAGTGGTCTTATTGATTTGGACAAAAAAGGTATTTAGAAAACAAAAATTGTACTGCTAGCACAAAAAGACAAAAAACCATGATTTATGATGAGTAAGAAAAGGCTAATAATAATTCCTTCGTGAAGGTAGAGGCTCAGCTAGAAATCCAAATGTGTGCACTGTGGTGTTATGTTTTAATATACTAATATTTGTTATGCCCATCACTTGGCACTACATCTCCTTTTGTGCGTGGTATGCCTTTGTATAAAGCTAGTATGTTTGTTCACGTTTTTTCTCATTATTTGCAAAAGAATAATTTTCAAATTGCAATAAAAGGCAAGAAAGACATTGGCATCAACTGAGAAAAGAGAATTTGATTGGTGAACTATAATTTTAAGACAGCATCATCACCTTCCCCTCATCTAGGGACGGACATAGTATTTTAATTTAGGGGGAGCGAATTGTTCTTATAAGTTCTTAAGGGACATATATGAAGTTTTTAGAAAAAAATCTTAAGAAGGCGAACTCATATAATCTAAACATCTTTTGGACCAATACTACTCTAATTATGAGTTTTTTTCAAATCTTAGAGAGGCGACCGCCCCATCCGCCCCTCCTTGGGTCCCGTCTATGCCCTCATCTTTTGTGGTTTGAATGGAATTCTTTTTGATTTTCAACTGCATTTTCCTTATTTAGTGCTGGACTTAAATCCTGTTTTTCATTCTTTCTCATCTTATTGTCATCTCTAGTACTTTGGAAATTCTTTTGCTAAACGTTTTTATGTATGTATGTATGTATGTATATATTATTAACCAAGGGGGCACCGCTTGTAACAATTAAAGAGAAAACACCATAAAGGACTATATACTGTACAGATAATTTCTTCCAAAATGTTTCTACCGAATCCAAAAATTGAATCAAGAGTTGTAGCAACATTTCCCAATCAACATTTCCCAATATCCAGCTGTACGCAGCACTCTACCTTTTAGCCTCAATAGAAGTCCCACCCCCCTCAAAAGTCATCTGATTTCACTCACTCCAAATGATCCAACAAAAGCCAGCTGCCTTCTTCTGTTTCCCAATTTCCCCATCTCCCAACAAAACAAATGTTCCAACAAAAGCCCTGCCTTCTTCTGTTTCCCACTTTCCCCATCTCCCAACAAAACAGTAAATCCACTATGCTCTTCAGAGAATCCAATGAACTTTTGTGCTCAATGTTCTCTCAGGATTTCATCCTATTGGGCCTGTTCTTGTATACTGATTAAAGAAACCGTCCTCAAATAAAGAATGAAGGTGTTTGGCATTGCTGAAACTAATAGCCAGTAGATTGTAGCTTGTAACAGAAGTTATGAGTGTGGTAAATGTGTTAACTTATAGTTGAAATGGAAGGAAAAATAGTTATAACTTGTAACAGTAGTTGTGAATGTTTGGAGAAAATTGTAATTTATTGCTAAAATTAATAGCAAGAAGCTAAAAGTTGGTGGGTCAAACACCCTCAGTGTAAAATGTAGAACAAGGGCTAGTGGGAGTACTATTAAACTTAATAATATCTATCCTGAAAAGCTAGTGCATTGTCCCATCTTGCCCGTGTTGTGTTTGGGGACTTAGATGCTTTATACAGGTTAAACCTGAATGAAACCAGAGGGTTATGTTTAGTTGACTGCAATTGAAAAATGCACAACTTAAAGAGTCGTTGAGTGTTAAAAGAAGAGTCAGAATAGTTGAGCAGGATTACCTTGTTGAATTCAATACGTTGTAATGAAACCTTCAAGCTTTATTCCCCCTGGGAGGGAAGAGGCGTGCAATCCTGTACATGTTCTAAATCCATGTGGATGATGTAGCTGCTGTTCGATCCCCACAAGATGAAGGATTGGAAATAAATGCTCCCTAGATAGAGGGGGAGAGAGAGAGGGCATCTGTGTGTTCATTGAGAACCAGATTAGAATGCAGGAAACAAACAAATCTTGAATGGTGGTTTTATGAAATCCTTTCATGTGGATTTAATGATTTCCCTTATAAGATGTTTTGTTGAAATATAGTTGCTGGCAATACTTAGTTTTCTACGAGGACTTGGATAACTGAACATTATGGTCTGCAGTAGCATAAAGGGACATGGCTGATTTACAGCCTGAAGAGTTCTGTTTATGGGATGAGGTTCTTCGTGGACCAATCTTTTTGATGAAATTGGAACCTTACAAGTGCCTGTCAAGCATAATCTCCCTTCATAAATGCATGCTGTTCCAGTCTGCAGGAAATCAAATTATGCATTCTCCTAGATAATATTATGAGGCAAGATATTGCATCCCTGCACTAATACAAACCATTTTTCATTTGTTTCGTTGGGGTTAGTAAATTACCTGAAAATCCTTTTGTTATTAGATTTCTTAAAGGTAGGCCACTGACCTCAATCCAATTGATTCAGGAGTAGATTTTATCATCCGAGGAATAATAATCTTGTACTAGTTTTAACCATGTTAGGCCGAATGACTTTTCCATGATATTCATCCTTGTCTAATGCAGCTCGAGCCTGTTTGAAGCAGTGTTTAGACGGGAATAAAGAGTTAACATCCGGTGCAGTCTCAGCTGATGGGATCGGTGACTCCTCTACTAATTCTCAGCACGTCAATGTTTTAGTGACTTCTGGTTCATTGATACCCAGCCTTGTCAAATGCTTACTCTTTCGACTGGATGACTTGATAACATATGAAAATGGTTAGTTACTCTTTCTTTCATCCTTTCTTTTCTGAAATGCATGGCTAATTTCGTACCTCCTTGTTTTGCTTTTGACTAGTCTTTTCTTTTTCTTTTTTTAACTTATACATCTTTTTCTATGTCTACTTTTTCATTAAAACAAATTCCAACTTGGAAAAAAGGGTGGTTCCATCTGTAAATTCATTTTTTATCATTGTACGTTCTTGGTTATATTCACATGATATTCCTCCATTTCAAATTTATGGTATCAACTCGTACTATCTCTATAAGTGGAATCCATGTTATATCAGTTAATATCCAAGCAATGCCACTATACTGAACTCAAATTACCTAAGCTTTGAAACCCGAAAAGCGGTTTGGGTTTTGGATTTTTGCTGGATTTAGTGTGACTCCATTTTCTATACTAGTTGATAATGGACAAGCCAATGAACCAATATGAACATTGCTTGGGAAAATGATAAAATTATGAAAAATGCAGGAATTTTGTGGAGGAACATCCTAAAAGTAAATATAAGAAACACCATCATATATTGTAACGGTTCAAAATTTCTCTTTAAGTGCTGCTACATTGATTCCCATAGGACATAACCTTTAATGTGAAATAATAAACAGAACTTTTGTTTCTCCTATATTTTGCCTGTTTATTGTAGCATAGCTAACTCAAAATCCATTCTTCTTAATCATAATATAAATGTATTACAAGTCATTAAAATTTCTTCTTTTTTTTTCCTTTTCTTTTCGAATACAAATCAGAATAATGTAAAACATGTAATGAATCAATTATTTTTATAGAAGTAAACTTGAAGTTCATGCCTCCACAAATTAAACCCACATCCAAGCAATCATGTTTTATTAGTTTTTCCTTATGTTAATGCAAAGATTTGAATCCAAAAATAGGAAGTAAAACATTCCTTTTTGGCTGTATTCACAAATTCCGAATTAGAAAAATACGCATTAATCAAACTTTATATATTAACTTTTTTTAAACAGTATGCCCAAATCAAACAAGGAAAAAATAAAAAAGAAAATGATTCGTGGTAAGTCTAGATGAGTGTTGCGGGGATAAGAATATTAAAGTGGATGTGTAGTAAGACTAGAAAAGATAAAATTATGAATGAAAAGATTTGTAAAATAGTAGAAGTTGCACCAATTGAGGACAAGTTGAGACAAAATAGATTAAGGTGGTAAGTAAGGAATGAAAAGATTTGTAAAATAGTAGAAGTTGCACCAATTGAGAATAAGTTGAGACAAAATAGATTAAGGTGGTTTGAACACACACAAGTAGACTAATTGATGCAGTGGTTAAAAAAAGTGGCAAAATCACGAGTAATGAAAACATTAAAGGAAAGAGTAGACATAAATCGACATGGGATACCGTATTAAAGAAAAATATGAACACATAAAAAGTAAAAAGTACCCCAAAAAATGTAAAAATATAAAAAATTAGAGTCTTGCGTATTCCCGCCGTATCCTTCCCGTATTTCCCATGTATCCCTTACGTATTCTTCCATATCCTCACATATCCGAGCCGTATCCGAAATTCAGAAAAAAAAATATATATATATTAGGTACATATTTGGCGTATCGAATGCGTTTCTTGTTGTATCGGGCGTGTATTCGTATTCGGTACGCGTACATAACCTATTTCAAAGTATCCATGCTTTATAGTTGTCTACCCATATCAAAACCCAATCAATGGGCCTGAATTGGGCATGCTTTAGTAAATGGAGGACTCCAAGTCATGCCAATGGAAGCAGTTACTCTGAAAGAAGTTTCTGAGGAAATTTGTTGATTGTTTTCTGGTTGCTTGTATATTGTCCTCCCTTATTGTAATTGTTTATGCTGCTTGCTTGTGTGCTGAACAATTTACTTCGACATCATATGGGCCACTTCTTCGGCACAACCCTAGCTGGTCTTACTTTTGTTGTTTTTCCCATAACGTATAACCTTGGCTAGTGCTGCCTCAGCATTCACACTATTGTGTCGAAATCTATAATTTTCATTGTTGCGGCTAACCAATCTCGACCTTTTCCTTTGATCTCCAAATTGCACTCGCTGTAGTACTATTACAACAGAGACGCACTATGTTATTTTGACCCTCTTAACCTCCCTCAAGTTTTCAAAGTTTAATGTCATTCTCCACTTTCTATTTTTGTTGTCTATTTGAACCTCAGAATTCCATGCCCAATGTAGTTCAACCCGTTAACCAGGTGAAAAATCTAACTGTTGTATCATCTGCCAATTTAGATTTGTTGCACCCAAAACTGAAATCGAATTTCACCTGGAATTGCTAACGGTTTCATTTCTCCATCTCAATTTCTCTCGTTTATACTAGTTCCAAAACCTACCGTAGGTAACATCTAGTTAAAAGAACAAGAGCAAAAAAGAAGCCGTCAATCCATTTTTATGTACAAGTTTGTGTTTTCAGGCCCCCATTGTTGGCCTTAGGCATACAAACACCACCCTATTAAAGCAAGTGCATCGGAAAAGAACGGGAACTGGATTGATCTATTCTATTGCAAAGCATCTGAAGCATAACTGTACACTCGTATGATCTTTGCCGTTTTCTTATCTTAAATCTTATAATTAGCTCAAGTAGGAAACACATTAATAAACTGAACTTCATCGACTTAAAAGTTGGAGGGCTCAAATAAGAAAATTACAAGTTTAGGACAACATTGAAAATTTAAGCAAAGTTTGAGTTCCAATTTATACGTTTCATTTTAACAGAGGACCTTAGGGTTTGGATATTATTGGATGCCCACTAATATGAAGCTAGTCATACAAGTTAAAGATTGTTACTGACAAACATGCCATCTTATCAGTTTACAGCTCATGGGAAGTTGGAAAGCTCCAGTGTTTTTCATGGATTAGGGAACGATTCAGCATCCCCAACGTCCGGTTTTGTGTGATTGGGGATGGATGGGAAGAGTGTGAAGCTGCACAAGCCATGAGATGGCCATTTGTTAAGATTGATTTGCCACCGGGCAGTCCTCACAGGTTTCCGGGCCTCACCTTGAGAACATTAAGCCACTATTTCTTTGTCGTATATGGAAATGCAGATGCCAAAAATGACGACGATTAAGTTTTCCGTATCAGCCACGATTCACCGGCGGTTCTGAACTGAAGAATCTTTCTGTGTGCAGAGAATCAGTCTCATCATATGAAATCTGTTCACTCTCACGTGACAATAACAGAGTGAATATTATTCGCCCACCTGAACTCTGTCACGCTCTTTTTTCGCAGGACTGAATGAATCATCCAATCAGATTTCTTTGACCCCATGAATAGCTCTGGTCCTTTGTGTCTGTTGGAAATAACAAGTTGTCCTGAAGGAAGGGGTGTTGTACCTGATGGATATAACCATTTTTGTAAATAGAATGTTTTCTAAGGTAATATTTGTGGTATTTTGAGTTTCCATTAACCTTATAATCTCCTCCCTTGCCTCTTAAATTAAGATCTGTTGTTATATAGTAGTGTAATCTTCTTGTTCCATCTGAAAGTGCTACTACATTATTTTCTTACTGAGATTGATGTGGAAAGGATTTTAATAATAAAAATTAGATTTGATCAAGACTGAGGACCTTTGATTGCAATTGGGCGAGAGACGAGAAAGGAAGTGAAATTTTTCGCTGTAAGTGTAATATTTTGACTAAACGATAAAAAAATGTATTAAAGACAAAAATAAACTAAATAAGTAAATAAATAATTATTTCAAATCGGTCACGAGTATATTATATTGCATAAATTATTTTATATTTATAAATACGGTAACTTTAATGTGCGATAATTTTAATTATGAATTATTTTGAGCGTGCTCGAAACGATGAAAGAGAAGTTGATCAAAATCTTCTACCACGTGATGACGTGAAATACTGATCCAAATCCAATATTTCCATGGATAATGCTGCCCCGTGATTTCATTTCTCGTCGTGTTTTTCTCAATCTTGAAAAATTACTCCTAATTTGATTTTATGAAATTAATTTTAAATAATAAATGGCCCTGTTTGGGCTAATTAATTGATTTTTTTGCTTATTTTTTTATCTTTCTAAATCCTTTTAATCTTTTGGCTATTTCTTATTTTATTTTTTCGAATTATCTTGATGAGATAAATCGAAAAGGCAAAAAATTTTGACAAAAAGATAAAAACAAGTTTACTAAAAATGATTATAAGCAACATTAAATTTAATTTATTTTTTTATTTTTTTAAATTTTTTTAATTTTTTTATGACAAAAGAATCACTTCAAGACAGGTTCTTTGAACCCACTTCTAAAAAGTAAGTCCTCGGATACTTGTAATTACTCGCAAACCACATGTATCGGTT
>JAULJZ010000005.1:2214210-2226116 GCA_032270985.1 Heliamphora pulchella
ACTTTGAAATTAAGGCATAAATGCCCCTTGTACTAACTATTCAAATTCAGGTTCTTCGGTCATAGTAAATGGATATTTCTTTTTTTATTATATAATCAACTACCATATCTTGTGCACGTGAATGATCATAAGAAAAAATTAGCAATGTTATCAATTGAACTCTTACCTATTTGTATTTGTGTGTTCAAATTAAGAAGTGCATTTTTATGGTAACTCTTGGAATGCCTATGTAAATGGTTAGTGTCACCGGATGCGTTACCCTAAGAAATTTACTATAAATTTTATATTTTGTTTTAATTGTTACGGTGCCATCAAAATTATTTCCAAAAAAAAATTCAAAAAATTCTCACACAATGGAGTTTTTTAGTAGTAGCTGCAGATGCAGGAGGTGGATTAGTAATAGGAATACTAGGATTAGAATCAATAGGTGAATATGCAAGCATATCCTCTTCATCAACATAAAATAATTTTGGATCCATAGATTAATAATATAAGTAAAAAACTAGATAAAATAAATATTTTATCTTTTAAAATTGAAAATAAAATAAAATAGAAGTTAGAACAAAAGTTTAAAGTTAATATTTTTTTTCATAATGACACCTACAAATACTTTAAAAAGTATTAAGAATTAAGAAAAGTATAAAAATAAATACAATAATTTAAGAATTAAATTGTAAAAAGTAAATCAAATCGAATTAAGGAATTTTTGATCTTTAATCTTAATATCAATCGATTTGAACTTTGATCTTGATCTTTATCTTGATCTTAATCTTTGATCTTGACTTCTTAATTCACCAATATTTGCACTTGTAGTAAAACTTGAATCGAATAATTGAATATCAGAGAATAAGAGAATTAAGAGAGTCTAGAGAGATTATAGAATTAGAGAGCTTGGTGTGAAATTTCCAATAGAATGAGTGCCTATTTATAGGCAATATTTTTAGAATTCTTTTTTTAAAAAGAAAATTTGAAATTTGACTGTTGGGTCAGGCTTGGGCCAAGCTAAGCCGGGCCCAACGATAAAAAATTTTAAGCTGTTGAATTTGTCTTTGAGCGATCATGGTCGTGCATTTAAAAAAACTAGCTGTTAGGGGAGGAGGTCGAGCTCGGGCCGGGCCACGCCAACCCGAAATATAGTCGTTAGGAGTGAATGGCGAGCTTGGGACATGGGGCGGGCCTTGTGCTAAGCCTCGGTCTAGGGCTCGGGCCTCAGGCTCAAGTCGACCCGCAGGCTTCAGTCGACCCGCAGGCTTCAAGCCAATCATGGGACTTTTGGGTTCGAGCCTGGTCGGGCTTTGATAGTGGTGGGCCTCAATCCGAGGCCTGGTCACCCATGAGCCGTGGACCAAAATACACCCCTACTTCGAAGTAGGCGTCGGGAGACCACGATTTGTGTTTTAAGAGCGGAGGAGGCAACAGATGCGACGGCGAGAGCGATGGCTGTGGCAGAGGGTTGGTGGGTGTGAAAGGGGGAGGTCAGGGACGCTTTCTCTTCCTCCCCAACACCTAGGGCGAAGCCGAGCAGAGGTCGGCGGACACTGAGGCTAAGGGTGGATCGGCTGAGCTTTATGAAGGATATATTTGATATATTTTTAAATAGTATTTAAAAATCAGGACTAGAGTTCAAAAAATTTAGTAGTGGAACTAAATCTTTTAAAACTTTCAAATAAAGTTAAGAATTAATTAACCCTAGATAAAATGATGTTTATAATCTCTTCGAGAGTTCCGAATATGATTACCAATACCATGTCCCCCATCTTAATGTTAATCTTTCAATTTTGAGATATTAGCAATCCCTTGGGACCATTAATCCCTCCTTTAAATTTAAACCAAAAAATAATTTTACTAATCTCATGAGAGAAGTTATGAGAAAGAGAAGGAAAATACACCCGGAATATCTCTACGGTGCCATTTACCGAGACATTCTCCTTCCAAGAGAGTTGTGCGAGAGATGGCAAAAGATGGAGGTGCCAGAGAATACTTCGTTATGTAAATTTGTGTAACTTCTATTAAGAGTAGAAAAATAACTTTTACAAGTCGTAAAGATCTCACTTTTTAATTACCCCAAAAAAAAAAAGATCTCACTTATTTTTTATTTTTTATTATTTGCTGACCCCGTATTACCATGATTAACTAATCCACTAACTTTTATGTATCATTTGGGGACAACATTTCTTTAATCATTTTCATAGAAGGCAAGACTTGTAGAGATGACGGTTTAGGTATGGGAACCAACGGTGGATTTGGTAGCCAAAACTTCTAGAAATGAACCATAACCACTTTGACAAACAACTCTATAAGAAGGATTCCTCATCCCAACCAGCCACTGAATCCAAAAACTACTCAACAAACCACTAAAACACTATGCTCCCCAGGATCATCTTCTGCACTGCAGTCTCCATAGCCACACTAACAGTAATTCTCTTGGCCCTTCTCTCGCCAGCAACCCACAGAAAGCCCGGAAAGAAACCCACCAGGCCCTGGCTGGCACTGTCCCTCTACATTCAACAATCACAACTAGCAGCCACCAACACCGATCCACAGCCGTCAGCATGGTCAGCTGAGGCGGCATTGGTTTTCCACCGGAAGCTCATGGAGGGGCCAGAGAATACTTCCCGGATTGTCGGGAAGGCTCAAGGCTTCATAATTCCAGTCCAACAGTTTGGGCGTTCAGAGTTCAATCTTATTTATCTCGCTTTTTATACGGACCAGTATTCTGGGAGCCTTAGCGTGGAAGCGAAGAATTTTGGGAACAAGGAGAGAGGAGAACTTGCAGTTGTTGGTGGAACTGGTTCCTTTGCATTGGCCCGCGGGTTTGCTGTTTTTTCGAGGACAAACCAGGAATATTATCACTTGAAGCTGCACCTAGAATTCCCTAATAGATCCCATACGATACCAGGATGAGTTGCTAACAGTGTTTTAAATCGCTATATGAGATCAGAGATACGAATATGTATAAGCAGATATCATATCAGTTGATATACTGTTAAATATTAGTATAGAGGTTTCAAATCCTAATGCGTATCAACCAATGCAATACGTAACGATCGATATTTAAAACTTTGGTTACTCTCTAATACAATCTCCTTTTCAAACTTGGTAATTATTACGGTGCTATTTGGCCTTGTTTGTTTATTGAACAATTAACGATTAGATCTCATTGAATATTATTCTACAGTTCAATAAGTTATTTTTTCTACTCCCTCTGCTTGATCTTCTCTTACTCGAGTCCAAGGAGTTTCTATCTAGTAACCATGTATGTAAGAGTAGAACCAGCAATTTGACAACAAAAGCAATAAATAATCCAATTTGTAAAAGAGAAGAGTGAATGAAAGAGAAAACAATTTTGAACTGCAAAAGAAAAAATGATAGGATAAATAGTTAAGAATCGGGCTTGAGCTCTGCTCGAGCTCTGCTCAAGATGTCCCGTATGAGATGCTATAAACTATTTGAGTCTAGGAGCTTATCTCTTGAAACAGTTAGAGGAAATATATTAGCTGGGATTCGCTTAAATGGTTCAATACCTTCCAATTTCAAGTTTTCGGAATTTTAATTTCAAGTCCCTGCCCTGATGCCATACGAGAAGGGACCCTGCCTCCTTGTCATCCCTAGTGACTCCTAATTTTCCTTGATACATTACCATTGATACAAGTGGAAACAAGCTAATAATAAAGAAGATGACCATCAAAAGTTCTTACCTCTTCTGTGGATTCGATGAACCATTATGTTATGTTCTTACCAATTTGATAAAAAATTACGTTATGGCAATTAAAGTAGAACAGGGGTCGGCATTTCTTCATGGATGCGGCACCTCAGGTCTGGTTCACCACCTTGAGCTATGAAGCGAAAGTGTTCTGCTGAGGTCTCTAACATGAAGTGGAACCTCCTTATGCAAACACAATTTTATGCATGTAACATAACAAAAAGCAATCCTTGTCAAACAATCATCATATTTGGGAAATGCATTCCACGTCAATGAACACCCCATCAACAGATGGATCCTCAACAAACTAATGACGGTAATTATTTGAAGAATAAGATCACCATCACAGATTTGGGTTTTTGACAATTAAGCAGTCTAAATTGAAATTATGAAATCGGAAACATGTGAATGCAGTTGCTCTTCAAAATTCTGCTCCTGTTCCTAGAAATTTGATTGAGCAGAAAGGTCCCAAATTTCTCCACAATCTTAACCCACCGAGCTCAGGGACAATTATCAAAGATATTAGAAGCAGAGGAACACACCACAAGGAAGTAATCACAGAACATATGAAGGAACTATAGAGTAAGATCTCTAGGATCCTCAATTATCTTAGCTAGGGTTTGCAAGAACGAAGCCAGATCGGCACCATATATGACGCGATGATCCGCCGTCACATTTACCTGTGGAAATTGCATTTCCCGGTGAAAGAATCAAAACATAAGCCCTCTCAAGGTTTTGTCAACAGAAAAATAAAATGCCTGAAGAAGCATTGTGGAACCAAGAAAAATTAAATGTGTGGACAGATATATTACCTGCATCTGGTTTTTCATGCCAATTCGCCCATCCTTGGAAGCAGCAACGGTGGGCTTAGACGCTCCCACAGCCATAATTGCACCCTGTGAAGGTATAATAATAATTGGTTAAATTATGCTCGGATACAATAATGGCAAAAGGTTATGCATGCCTTGGACAAATAATATAGAAAAGAAGTTAACATCCAAATTTAAATTCCTTTCACTTACAGTTCCTGGTGGCAAGATGGCATCAAAGCGATCCACACCAAACATTCCAAGGTTAGAGAGAGTAAAAGTACCTACAACACCAAAACAAACACAATTAGCAAACATATAAGATTCATTATTGTCTAACGATGTGAAGTCGGTCGATGAATGTATGTTCTGGCACAAGATGAACAGAAGCACAGCATCATCGAAATATAGCCCATAAATTAAAGATTTACCTGCAGCACCAAGAACCCTAAGCCCAAATCACTGGAAGAAACTATATACTAAAAGCAGCAGTTTAGAGGAAATTACCCCTTTTTTCTACATTTTAAAGGGCAGAGCATTACTACATGTTATTTCCATAATATATGAACCCTGGCAGCAGAATGACACAGAATAATTCTGCAGCCATCTGCCAATAAAGGATGAGATATTTGCAACAATGCGAATCTGAAGTGACCATATGCCAGGTTTTCAGTTATCCTCAAGCAGTAGAGCAAATTTCTTCGAAGCAGTGTCAGCAAAATGTTCACTTGAGTCTACAATAAAAAAATCATTGGTCCCATACACGATGATCACAAACAGAAACCAAAAATTGATGTAGTCCATAAGTTCTCAATGCAGCTGTCAACTTATAATGCGTTATGCTCAAATGACTAGTTCTAGCATAGTGTGATTACAAAAATATATAGATCCCAAACCAACTAACCAGGACTCTGAATAAAGCAATAATGAGGATGAACTACTCTTAACTTGAATGCATCAACCATAGGTTGATTAGTCTATTGGCGAGTGCGCATAACATGACTCCGAAGGTGTTATCATCGAGGTTGAAGATGGCAATCGGATTGGCAATTGTTTACTCTTAAAATGCTTTTGTTGGCAGTAGGCATATTCTTGAAACAGTTTGGTAGCAACTGAGATTTTTGAGATGTGTGTTGTGCTTTGCGGCGGTGTCAGGACTTGGAATATACAAGGAAAATAGCGGGCTTACTCCAATAAGGAGTTTCTAATTCTAGATACGGATACTTGGTGGTAAATTTGAAAAGCATAAGAATATTTGCTAGGGAGGCTAACTGGTGATAATTTAGGAAGCAGAGTAAGTTCCTAGTTCAGTGGTGTGGAATATGCAAAAGGGCCAGGGAGGATGGTAATCACCTTCCTCTGCACAGTTCAGCAGCCAGAGAACCTTATGATCTGGTGCATTAGATGATGGCTACGCTCGTCAGAGAGTCAATTGCATCATGGAGTAGAGGATGCCCTAGAGGTAGGCATAGAGGACATGGGAAGCCACCCTTCTATGTGTGGTCGGGTTTTCATGGAGGAAGAGGACTAGAAGGGTTTCTGAAGAGAGTTGACAAAGTCCTATAGGCTGTTTGAAGGGAATGCTGCCCATTATTTCCTGGGGAGTCTTCCACTTTCTCTCTTGCTGATTTCTTTTCCTTTCCTATATTTGGTGGAATCGTATATTCCTATAGAGATAAAGTGAACAACTCATGTTCATTAGCCAAACAAAACTACACCTTGGATCCTAATCAATTGGGGTTAACTACATGAGTTGTTTTCTTTTTTCATTCTGCTCTGTCAATGGCCATATGCTCAGTTAAACTGAACAAATCCATAAGACATTTATCTCCATGGCCTAGATAGAATAGCTACGCTCATTTATAGGAAATATGAATATATTAGTAGATATTGCAAATATCATGGAAATTTTGTTTACGAAAAAGCCAAAATGGAAACACAGATATCTAAGTAACATGGACACGGACACGCGATACAACAAGGACTCGCCGACACGTCAATTTTCAAAAAAATCCAATACATGACACGTTTAGAACACGTTAAAATTTTACATTTTTATATATTTATTATATGTTAAACATATAAATAATTTATTCAATAGTAATTAACAATATACAACATATTATTAATAAAATTTAAAAAATTTATATTTTCGCTTATAAATGTTCTAAAATACATTTAACATGCATAATTTGTATTTTGAAGAATGCAAAATATTGTTACTATAAAGAAATTCATCACATAAAACGTATTCGAAGAGTTCAAGAAGTGTCATTAAAGTGTTCGTCAAGTTTCGAAAAAGTGTATAGCATTATAATTTTAATTTCTTAATTAAGACATGTTTCAGAAATGTTAAATACGAATTTACGAGTGCCCAGAGCGTGTCATGTCCGATATTAATGTCTGACACGACACGACACGACATACTACCATCGTAGAAGTATCCATACTTCTTAGACAGATATCATACGAATAACACTATACGTGATCCAAAGTAAAAATACTTACAATAACATATATAGGAAAGGGGTTACTATATTGGAATTTTATTGACATTAAATAGTAAGTGTTCAAAATATTGACATATTCATATAGACCTGGATTGTGTAATCCACACTTCCCATGTTCCCAAGAGAAATCATGCTAACTACTACTACTCCCCTAGGGGACAACCTAGCAGCTTAGGTCACATTACCCCAATAAAGAGACTAAACGTTTGAGTCTTAAATTACCTAGCTGAGAGAGTGAGAGAGAGAGACGGAAAGGGAGAGGGAGAGGGGTGATTCTAGTCTTAAATTACCTATCGCTGAGAGAGGAAGAGGGAGAGGGAGACGGAGACGGAGAGGGAGAGAGATGACTCCTAGTAACTAATGACTTACATAAAAAGGCAATTTGTATATTTTGTTACTTTAAAAGTGTAGCTTACTTCAGTATAAGCCATCAGCTCCAAAACAATACATAGTGGTGCTTTGAAACCAAAAGCAATGAACATGAAGTATCATAGAAATAAAAGGACCAAGAAAATGGAAAGACGATGTGGCGCTCAAGGCGCAAGCAAGTACATGATGAATATGTAAAGAAATCACCAAATACCTGTACTGTATTCATGAGGTTGCAGCTGCTTGGCCCGAGCCTTGTCAACTAACTCCTTCCACTTTCTTGACAAGGAATATATGTCAACCTAAAACAAGATTTGCATATGCCCCATCTAAGTTACAACTTACAACCAATCAAATGTAGAAACCAAAAAGGCAACTAAGATTATCGAAAAAAGTTCAGATTAACATCACCTTGTCAGCATCCTGAAGCACTGGAGTGATCAACCCACCATCCATGGCCACCGCAACCGCAATGTTGATGCTACTGTTATATGTAAAGCTCTTACCATCTCTACAACTAGAGTTCACAACAGGATTTTCAACCAATGCAAGAGCCGTCGCCTTTGCTAGCAGTGCCGTCATAGTTACTCCTTTCAATTTAATCTAAAGAATTAACTATAAAAATCAATCATCACTCAGCAAAAACAGATAGCATAGAAAACTTTTTATCAAAACTAAAAACTTAAGCTATTAGGTGAAGAGGTCTTAACATTATATTAAGTGATCACCTATTTCAAAACCAAACAATGTGGGATTGTATACTTTAACATTCTCTCTCGTGCAACCGTCTTTAAAGTGTGTCACGTGTAACCTCCTTTTTTGTCTATCATTGTGCAACCTCTTCTTGGGTCTTCCATAGTCACAGTGGGTGAACTTTTTCTTCCTTTTTTTGAAGTGGGTAGAATGGATCGTACCATGATAACATGTAAAAACTTTGTATTTAACTTAAAAAACTTTGTATTTAACTTAAAAGCTTAAGCTTTTAGGTGGAGAGGTCTCCCAACATCAACATTACATGAAGCGATCCCAAACAATGAGGAATTATATGCTCTAATCATTCCTCACATGGTTTCAAATGTTTCTAATTTACCATCAATCCGAATTAATTGCCTGCAATGCGGATTTAAAACAACTTCAATTCCTTTTATTTTATATATTTATCTGCTAAGTCCCAATTCTTAACCCCATATCCAAATCATTCATCAGATTTGCCCAGCCAACTTGACAAGAATTTCATAAACTTCCCTTGTTTTG
Organism: Heliamphora pulchella; assembly: GCA_032270985.1. Classification (NCBI taxonomy): domain Eukaryota; kingdom Viridiplantae; phylum Streptophyta; class Magnoliopsida; order Ericales; family Sarraceniaceae; genus Heliamphora; species Heliamphora pulchella. The sequence goes on from JAULJZ010000005.1 coordinate 2,222,856, forward strand.
GCAAGTAATTTGGGGAAATTGTTACCTTCTTGTACAGAGCATCAAGTGCATCGGTTGTGATAGTGTACCCAGCTCTGAAAGTTGGAACGGCAAGACTCTCAACCATGTTCCTACTAACAGCACTCTGCATTGTCGTGAACGGAACAACGGACCCCAGCTCAATTTCAGGACTCACCGCAACCTTCGCCCCGCTCGGCTTTGGTGCCACAGTCGCAAAGGTGACAATGCCAGCGGCAGCGGCAGCCTCAACATCCTTAGCAACAATCCTCCCCATCGGCCCACTTCCCACCACACCACTCAAATCCACAGCCAACTCCTTCGCAAGCTTCTTTGCGTAGGGCGAAGCCACAATCCTCTTCCCACCTTCCGATGCAGGATGCGCCGCCGCCACTGGAGCTTTTGCTGCCGGCGGGTGCGCTGAAGGACCAGAACCAGCAGCTGCAACCTCCAATGCCGGCGACAAATCTGAAACTGCAGCCGAAGAAGAAGAAGTAGGTGGTGAAGAAGAACCGGAGGCCTTGGATTTGGCCTCGGCGATTTCGTCCTCGGTCTCGGCGAGGAGAGCGATGGCTGAACCGACGGAGGCGACGCCGCCTTCCTCGACCATGATGGCGGCGAGGTAGCCGTCGTAGAAGGTCTCGACGTCCATATCAGCCTTGTCGGACTCGACAACGACGACGGACTCGCCCTTGGAGAGCTTGTCGCCCTCAGACCTGACCCAGGAGACGATCTTCCCCTCCGTCATCGTCGAGCTCAGAGCCGGCATGAATATCTCGCGGATCTTGGCCTGAATTAGGGTCTTCCTGGTGGAGGTAGTAGTGGCCGGTGAAGGGTAAGAGAGGGCGGAGGAGGGACGGCGGAGGGAGGGCGAGGGTGGAAGGAATGTGGTATTGAAAAGGGTAGCCATTGATGGGCTCAAAGAGAGAAAGAGAGAGGGAGATGGCGATGATTTGGAGGAAGGAGGATGGGTAGAGGGTGATGGTGGGTATTAGTATCAAGGATTGATGAGTGGGTGTTTTCTCGATTGCATCAAAACCAGGCGGAGATCCCAACCACCTTAACATTGAATCGTGTGGTATTCACTATTCTCTAACATGTTCTGTACCACGCTTGCCTCTTCCGCCTCTTTTCTTTTCACTTTTTTTCTCTTAGGTATTTGGTCTAAGGTCCCTAACAGTGGCATTATGTTCATAACGAGTGAGTTTTTATTAGCCCATCTAAAAAGAATTTTAACTCTAAATCTTATTGAAGGTGATTCTATTGACACCTAAAAAGTATTTAAGTACATTTTTTTTATTTTTTAAACAAAAATTTAGAAATTTCATTAAGAACAATACTCTAATAATTTTTTTCTCCAAGTACTAACTCTCTTCCCTTCTCTTTCTTAGCTTCATCTGGTGATGCCCATTGTTGATCCCCTCCGCCCTCCACGCCCATCACCAACCCTTCCCAACCCCCTATGTTACTTCCTCACCCCTTCTCAGCCCTCACGCAACCTTTCATAACCCTCACACCGTCATGTTCCTATCTTTTAGAGCATCTTCACAAACAAACGTTCAATTGGTTCTTAGCGTGCAAATGGCATTTGTTCAATTGATGCCAACCAAACAAATACTATTTGTTCAGTTGGTGCATGTTAAATATTACTTGTATTCCTCAAATTTTTTTTGCAAAAAGTTGGTTCAATTGGTGCCTACTAAACAAATGACATATGTTTGTTTGGTGTTTTGTTAGCATATGTTATTTGTTCCCCACTGGTTCACCAAATGATGATCAAATGTGAAATCAGTTAAAAGAAGGACATGGGAGACGGCCGACAATAGCAGGAAAGGGCTTACGATAGTGGCAAAGGGTGGGCTCATTGCCTTCTTCTCTTGCTTTGTAAAAATTAAAACCATAGATATATATGATAATGGTGGTGTCAAGGGTGGTTGTGGAGAGGCAAATAAGGTCAAAAAAAGTTAGGCGGCATCAAATGAGGGCGTAGGAGGGTATAGAGGGATTGGGTGTGGCTGGTAGCAACGATCGAAGGCTCTTGAGTTAACGAAGTTGAAGGAGAAGGGACGGAACATGAGAGTGATTAGATTATTTATCATTTTTAATAATTTCATAAAGTAATAAATAAATACTCATTTATCCATCTCAAAACCTCTACCACCTCTTACGACTACCGACAATAACTTTCGATGACCGCTGGAGACCCCCCTCAATCGATGACTTCCAGTGACCACTATCGTCGATCGCCTGTGATAACTTTCGAAAACTATTTTCAATGACTTTTTGGCAACCACCTCTGGAGACTTCTAGTGACCTTTTGATGACCCTTAAATTAGAGCTAATTTTAACTGCTTTAATTGATAAAAAAAATATTTATGTAGTCGTGGTGGCGAATTGAGTGATTGCAGTAAATATAGTATGATTTTGTAAACAAAGCTAAATTTCACTATTTGAATATATACTGAAGTTTATCTATTCTGTGGTTGGTTGGGAAACAAAATCTAAAAAATGAATAACAGTGCATATAAATTATACGAAAAAAAACAAAGAAAGAAAGAAATAAGAACGCAATTAATCCCGTCAAGGTGAAATAAGGATTATACTTTTAAGATCTCTATAGTTTGATCTCATATCAACACTCGAACAAAAAACTATTAGATGGAGGCACACGAACAGGTAAATGACTACACCACTTGTGAAACCCGGACCCGTCTCTTTTTGAGATCTTTATATATGTTGATGCGTTTCTTTCCATAGATATATATCTGTGTTGCATGGTTTATGTCTCCGTTGTAGAACAGCATATTTTTGTATAAGGGCTATACGTGTTATACATGCGGGGGTTCGATTTTGGTTTCCTTTTTCAGTTTTCTCTCCGAGCGACTACCGCTCGAGCGGTGGGGAGCTCGCTCGAGCGGGATGATGGCAGAGTGTTGACCGGTGGTGTGACCGCTCGAGCGGTGGGTGTGTGCTCAAGCGGAGTAGTGGCAGAGTGTGGCTCGGTGTGGGGTCCGCTCGAGCGGTTCTTAGGTGCTCGGCGGTGGTGTGGCAGAACCTATGTCGGCAAGGGGTCCGCTCGAGGGGTGCTTGGGCGCTCGAGCAGTGGGTCCTGGGCGCGAATTTCTGGAGAAGGTTATAAATATCTTTTAAGGCTCAAAATATCTATTTTCAAGCAAATCTCTTTCTCTCCACCTTTTTCTCTACCTTCTCTCTAATTTTCGGGAGGCCCGTGGCTTGATTTTTTGCGGACGGATAGTAGATCCT
>JAULJZ010000005.1:2227854-2242385 GCA_032270985.1 Heliamphora pulchella
CAAACCGCTTGGGATGAATTCCCCTTGTACACCCTGGGTACGTCCCCGGTGATACAGATTTGGTTTATACACCCTGGATGCGTTCTTGGTGTAGGAAATGGTTTATTGGATATTGTTGGCATGGAGTATGGCGCGGACCCCACGCCGTTGCCATTGAGTAAAACAGTTGTGGCATGAAGTCGGGTGATGTGATTACTATTCGCAAGAAGGCGCGATGATGGCTTTGGTGATCAAGTCCCATTAAGTCTAATCTGGTGATTCCCGGTGAGGAATTCAAGTTCTTATCTGGGTGCTTGTTGGGTTGGGCATCTGCATTTCATACACGCATGTTTATTGACTTATCTGCTATCATGTCATAAATTTGTCTGTCTCATTGACTATAAATTGTACTGGGTGTTATATGGTATGTGTTGCGGTGAATTTTGTGCTGTGAGATTCGTTAGAAGGTTAGAGTGTTTTGCTTTTGGGCCTTGGCTCATGGCAATTGTGTCACAGGTGAGGAGTTCTTAGAGGAAGTCATCTCATAAGGAGAAGAAGAGTTTGAAGAACAGGGTGAGTCCCAAGAGCACACTAATCTAGCTGATGCATTCTGAGGAGTTGAAGCTTCAGCTTTCGTTTTTATATTCAGATTTCTCGTGTTTAGTGTAATTGTTGAAATTTCTTGGTGGAACTGTAATACTTATGTACTTTTGAACGGTCCAGAACTTGTTTATGATGTAATAACTAACGTATGTAAATATGAATGAATGGTTAGAATATCCATTTTTTATATTTATGTATATCCCGACGTGTCCGGAGGACGGGGCGTCACAGGATAGGAACTCGGACCGATGTCCGCTGACGTTTGTCCCTGCGTCCCCGATCTTGTGCGCGTCCCCCACCTGACTGACCTCTACTGTCCCTATCTCTGCGCGTCTCGTTCAGAGTATCCTCCACCTTCATGGAAGTCTCTACTAACTCGGTGAAAACCTGCATCCTGAACGCTGCCACTCTGTCACGGATAGCGGGCCTTAGACCCCTCTCAAACCGTTTCGCACGGAACTCCTCAGTAAGCACGATCTCCTCTGCAAACCGGGACAGGCTAGTAAACTCAGCCTCATACTCCACAACTATTATCGTCCCCTGAGTCAAAAACAGGAAGTCCTCTCTATAGCGATCCCTCAGTGTCGCTGGAAAGTATTTATCCAGAAATACCTTCGTGAATGCATCCCAAGTGCCTCCCACTGTGGTCTTGGCGAACTTCCACCACATATGAGCACTCCCCATCAGCTGGAAGGTAGCAAAAGAAACCCATAGATCATCCTCCTCAATCTGAAGAGTATCTAAGATCCTAGTAATCAGCTCTAGCCACTCAGTGGCCACCGTGGGGTTGGGATCTCCAGAAAAGGTAGGAGGGTCCAGACGGCGAAATTCACGCATCACAACCGTCGCCCTCGGCTTAGGTACGCTCTCTCTCCCCCTAGAGGCCTCAGCCAGCTGCCGAATGGAGCCTACCATCTCACGCATCAGGTCTTCGTCAACAAGTCGTGGGGTGCATTAGCATCCCCAATATCTGGGACTAGAACATCCCTTTGGCTAGAACCACGGCCATGGCCTTAACCACGGCCTCGTTCTCCCCGTGTGGACATAATTCTATACGAAAACAACATAACATGATAAGCATCCATACAACATGTTATTGCTAACGTAAAAGACATATCATGTATAAGCATGCTAACACATAGCTACTTAAACCATGTCATCACATCTCACATACCAAGGAGAACTAACAAGAAAGACACGTCCATTTAGATAACCTACTTAGATTCCTTATTAGAAATCACGTTCGCGAAACGCGTTTCTAACATGGCTCCCAAATCTGTTAATCCAAACGCCCGAAGGCAAGACTAATCAATCCTTAGGTCCCAACCTACATACCCACGTATACACCACAAGCTAAACATGCTATCATGCTTATGTTAGAAATATGCGGTAACACATGCAATCAAGCACACATACATCCTCACAAGGTAATGTACCCTCTTTTTCATGGCTCTTAGGTATTTGAACCCAGAGCTCTGATACCAAGTTGTCACGCCCCAAACACCAGGGTCACGCGAAAGCCCACCCAAACACCGTTTGAGAAACTAAGATTTACAGTTGAGAAACCATCAACTCAAAAATATACATCATTTGGATAAAAATCTCCACAGTTCAACTCTCATAAACTGTAAACATGCAATCTCATACATGAATAAGTATATCGCCTCAAGGCGTATAAGACCTTCCTTCTGAAACAGGCATCACATGTAAAAGTATATATAAAAAACGGGAAAACTACAACTAGTCTTTCGCCACCACAAGAATCTAGGTCAACTCCTCATGCTCACCTGAAATGTTTTACAACAAAATCCAACACCGTGAGCCGAAATCCAATAGAAAATAGACAGTAAAACTGTAAAGCAAGCTATGCGATCATAAGCATACGAGCTCAACCACATTAGCCAAAAAGGTTTTCCTTCTCAAAAATCACAAGTTTCCATCAAACTAACACGAGTCTCAAAAAGGTTTTATCTCATAAAACTCCACATTTTTCATCCTTCAAACAATGCATATCATCCTAACAGATATTATGCCACAGTTAAGGGAAAGCTGTAAATAAACAGTAAGCTCCACTCAGGCCACACAGCCGAGGAGAAAGATAAAATGTAATCATATGTACCGACTCTGCCTCAGAGACAAAGGTAACAACTATAAACTCATATCCATTATCCTAGTCCTGAACCACTTAAGGCCTGCTAAATAATGACAAGTTCTATACGGAGCTACAATAATAAAGCCACTCATGGGGTAACATACTTCTTTACGAATTTTCACGACCGATGGACGAAGCTAACCAAACCATGTTTACGGGGATTAACCCGAGGGACCGTCGCGAACCCACTATGTGCACGTTTTTGAACTTCCACCAAGGAGCAATAGAAGCTCAACTCAAAATCATACACTGTCACGGTACATCTATGAAAATATTTAAAAACCCACCGTAGCTCAATTATGAAAACCCTCAAACAGTTTATACAATACATGTATAAAAAGATATACAATCCATCAAAATGGAGATCAACAACCATTTTCAACAAAACGTTTAAGAGTTGAGACTCAACCCCACGGGTTAGCTCCAAACCTCCAAAAAAGACGTTTTTTACCATTTTCACGAAACAACACGTTTTCAAACCTCCTTTCGAAAACTACGGATACTAGGTACCCGAATCACGTATACAACTAATAAAATGCGTAAAAACTCACTTTTATCCAAAACTAAGGTTTACACATGAAAATCATATTTGATGTATTTTCTACTCTGTGAAAACACATATAATCACATATATCACCCTTATACAGCAATAGGATCTAGAATCCTACATCGGAGAGTCAAGAACTCGACGTCTCAAAACTGAACGGCGTCAGAACGAGAATTCGACAGAATGGATGCGAAACCCTCGGCCCCGATAACAAGAATCCACAAAGGAATTAACCCAAAACCAAGCCCCAAGCCCTCAAAGCTAGAGAAAATGAAAAAATTAGCCTAGAATAAAAGGTTTTAATAAATATCTCCAGCCCCTGGGATATTTATAAACACGCCAAAAAGTTTATGTTCAGTCGACCAAACCACTGAGTTCAGTCAACCGAATCCAAAATTTTCAATTCAGTCGACTGGGCCAAGCCCTCCAGTCGACTGAACTGTTGGGCAGTGTGTTTTCGACGCTGAAACAAGATTTTTGGTCCAAACACAAGCCAAACAAGCCTCTACCAAACCCCAAAAAGCGTATAACACATTTCTACATGCTATTCTACAACTTTAAAGTGTAACTCATGTATCGAGACTATTCATATACTTGAATAAACACGTCATGTATACAAATAACTCGAAAAGAACAGGTTCAGGGTTTCACATATAACTTGTGGCCTTTTAGTTATAAATTTTGTGGCTAATCTTTATGAATTTTATGCCCCATATTATGAGTTAGATGAAGTGTCAACATAAAAATAATAATAATAAAAATCAATGGCGGCTAAATGATGTTATGAGTACATATGGCTTTTGGTATGAATTTCATATGCTTAAAGTTATAAATTCGTGCATTTTTATTATGAGTCTCTGTGGTTGTTGAGTCATGAATTCGTGTTAGTGTAGTTATGATTCTTGTGGGCTATGTTATGAAGTTAGCATGGCTCACCCCAAAATATGGTGTGTACTGTATTCTCATTTTGAGTAGTGTACTCATTTGGACACTTAAAATTCAGGGCTTGCAATTTGCTTGGTGATTTTAGTATGCAGCACAATAGTGTTTTAGCATCAAACTAACGAAGTGTATGGAAAATTTCAAATTAGTGTCCAGTTCATGCATTCTAGCCCTTAGGAGGCACCAAAAGTCATTTAAGTCATCCTTGAAATTGAAATGAACCCAAACAATAAAGGTTGGTAAGAAAATTATAGAAAGGTCTTTCGTTATGTTCAATAAGGTATCCAAGGTTGCCCTTAATAATTTGTAAGTTTACGTATAGTGTGATCCTATGTAGGAGAGGAGTTCATGGAAGATGCGCGGAGTTAAATTAGATATTTAATATATCAACAAATTACAGGGATCAAGCTGGAGGAGATACGAAGAGTGATCCTATGCCAATGAACAGAGCAATACCAGGAATACACAACAAATGTGAACAAGAGGAACTTTTGGTTTAAGCAATCGAGCAATAGCTGAGGCGCAGGTTCGCAACACACAACAGAGGCACAATTGTGCAAGCGAGCGAGAACCAGTGACTACGGAGCTGCGAGAGCTCCGAATCAACTAATAGAGTGGCTCAAAATCCCTGCTTGGTGGTGGGCGAAGCTGCATTTTCAGAGATTGGTTTGTTGGTGGGTGATTCTTTCCCTGCTCGGCAATCAAGCCGCATAAACAAGAGGCAGTAAGGCACCATCGTTCGAAACATTAGGCAGGTTACGAGATTAGGTTTTAGTGGGAGGCAAAGGCGGTGTGGGAAGACCACCTGCAGCTCCATCCTCTCGATCCTTCTTTCTAGGGTTTGATCCTCTGTTCTGATTGCAAACATTGTGTCTAGATTGCAGACATTGGGGTTTCAGAGACTGGGTGCCCTGGGTCAAGATCTGGTATGCCCCAAACTTTAATTTGAGCTATTTTGTTCTTCTATAGATGGGGAAGAAATCCACTAAAAATAAAAAAATTCATCCAAGAGAATCTTTTCGCGAGATTTTCATGTTTAGGTAGCTGAGGAAACGGGAGATATTCGTCACTCTACTCATTTTCGAGGTCCTCCAAAATCTCTATCAAATTGGGATTTTGATGTCTCGTGGTTAAAACCAAATTCCATTTGTGCTTTTGAAAAAAGTAGGACTCTGAGATGTCTTAGTGAGTCAAATGGAGATGAGGTTGAAAGTATTTGTATATGTGTAGGTAATTGCTCATGTGAAAAGTCTGTCTCTCCACAAGTAGACACAGTTGTAAAGAAACCTAATGTTTAGAATACTCCAATTAGATCTTTGATGAATGTTAAAAAATGGTAACTTTAAGTTCTAACAATAAAGCTTCTATTGGTGAGTTAATGGTGGGTAATTCATTGGAGAAAGAAAACTCTTTTATTTCCTCTTCTAAGCCTTTACCCTCTACCCAAGTGAGACACATTCACTTACTAGATCTTGATGCTAGTGAAGTGATGGTAGATAATATTGCTACTGAGAAGGATGAGGAGAAAATATGTAATGATACGAATGTTAAAGTTGCTCAACCACAAATAGAGCCTAACAAGAATGGAGCTAATATGGGTAAGAAGACTATACTCTCCTCTTGGGCATCTATGGTTTGTGAAAAGATATCATCTGCTAAATCAAAACATAAAATAGAAAAGTATGATGTAGACCCAATGGTGGAAGAATTGTATGCTATTCCTTCAGTTATATCTAAGCTTGGCTTTTTTCATTGATACCATTTTTTGGTTGACTAATTTTTTCGAGAAGAGGGTCTCTTTCCATTATGCTAAAGCATGGGCAGCAAGAATATGGAAAGATACAATTGAAGATGTGGTATCAATTGAAAATGGATACTTTATCTTCAAATTTAAAAATGATGGGGTTCTTGATGAGATTTTTGAGAGCGCCCATATTATTGTAGGGGGAGATATGTTATATTAAAAAAATAGGAACTAGGAATATTTCTCTCCAAAAGTGGTTTTTCAAGTGTACCGTTATAGGTTAATTTATATAATGTGCCCTTTGAATTGTGGACCGAGGAATGGATGGGATATTTGGCAAGTATTGTTGGCAAACCTTTATATGTGGATGAACCAACTTATTCTCGGAGTAGGCTAACCTTTGCCCGGGTTTGCATCGAAGTACAAGCCAACAAAGAGATTCCAAAGTTCTTTCCTATTAATCTAGGATATGGAGAACCCTATGTCATCCGGGTTGAAACCTCTTGGGTTCTTCAAAGATGCTCTAAATGTGATATATTTGGTCATACTGTAAAAAATTGTTTGAATACACAAGAGAACGTGAAAAAGCAAGTTTGGAGAAGAAAAGAAGAGAATGTCAACAAGAACGCTAATGATGATTGGGTCAATGTAAAGAAAGCGAAAGAAAATGCTAATCAAGCTTTCCAAGGGGGAGTTGCTCAACCTCCTAAGAAACATGTTGAGGTTTCTACTTCTTATACTCTAAAATTTTCAAATGTCTTTGACATCTTTTCTGAAGTAGATAACTTTCAGGAGGAGCAAAATACTAAAAAAGTAATTCATATAACTCATTCTCCAAAGGGGTTCATTCTGAAGTCTCATTCTTCTAACAATGAGACTAATAAGATTAAATTGAAAGATAAAGGTAAATCAAACTCAGTCTCTAAGGATGAGAACAAGAGGAACCTAGATGAAAAAATTAAAAACTTCTCGACTGCTCGAAAAAAAAAAATTTGGTAATCTTGAGTAGGATTTTTAATTTTAGTATGTTGACACCTTGCGTTTTGGTTATGTTTCTTTTGAGACGTGTGAGTCGCTGTGCTTCTTTGTTTGGTTTTTCCGAAACTATCGGGCTGTGAGAGTTGTTTCTTTTTTAGTTAGAATGTATTTTTGATCTACATTGTAATATCTTTTTTATTTTAATATTAATCATTTACTTACCAAAAAAAAGGCATCCAAGGTCTGATCCAAAATGGCATAGTTACATAGATGATCTTTGCAAGTCAAATCATATTTTAGGATCACAACTTTGAAGAGAGAAGATAATCCTCTGCCCCTTCACATTATTTTGGTAAAACAGGAAGGGAAAAAAAGGTTTGTCATTCAATAATTGTGCACCTATTAGTTACAATTCTTCTAGAGAAATATGAGTCAACTTGTACAAATAACTGAACTCTACATTAAAGCCTGGTGTTGAGAAAATTGAACAATGCATGATAATAAGAATGACAAGAAACAGTCTCAGAATAATGCCAGACATATATATGAACAAAGTTAGCCTTCAGTTCCTCCATTCCTGATCGGTCGAAGAGAAGTGGACCCCAAAATCAGTTCTTGTAGGCACACTACAAAGAGATGAGCATCACTCGGGCTCGCGCTTTAGAACAGATGAAGATGCCCTCTCTACATTCCTTCCCGAAACAAAAGATGGCACTCCATGATTTTGGAATGAGGATGGCGAAGAGGGATCCAGGGCTGAAGCTGCAAGGGTGGAGAGGACACTAATACTGGTGCTTGCATTCACAGTACTGGTTCCGCTAAAGGACCCTTCAGCTATAGGGTTGGGGGGCGGTGGCTTTTCAATCTCTGTGATCCCTTCTAACATCTGCACCACTCTTCCCATCATTGGCCTCTGAGATGGTTGCTCCTGGATGCACCAAAAGCTTACAAGAAGTGCCCTAATGACTTGTTCCATATCTACCTCATGATCTGCAAGCCTGTTGTCCAGAATTCCCTTCACATTTCCCTTTTCAAACTCCTTATAAGCCCAGACCGAGAACTTTCTCAGATTTGTTCCTGCAGATACTTCAAAATTCCTTCTCCCGCCCACTACCTCTAGCAAAACCATACCATAACTGTAAACATCAGATTTTGATGTTATTGGCAGATTTGCAAGCCATTCTGGTGCCAAATATCCTCTAGTCCCTCTGACGCTAGTCAATGTTCGGTACCTATGGTCCTTTGGATTTATGAGTTTTGCAAGGCCAAAATCTGAGACTTTGGCATTGTAATTGTCGTCCAAAAGAATGTTTTCTGGCTTTATGTCGCAGTGCACAATGCAGTCTCGGCACTCCTCGTGAAGATATGTGATTCCCCTTGCAGTCCCTAGGGCTATGCTGAATCTATACCCCCAATTCAACAATTTTCCCGATTGTTCTTCTGTGGTAAAGAGGAAACTATCAAGGGATCCATTTTTCATAAACTCGTATACCAGAAGCCTGTGACGTCCTTCAGAGCAAAATCCGATCAATCTGACCAGATTCAAATGGTGGGTGCTACTAATAGTTGCAACCTCCATCCTAAACTGTTTCTCCCCCTGCTCGATTCCCTCAAGTTGCTTCACTGCAACAACACTTTTATTGGCAAGAACCCCTCTGTAAACAGCCCCAAATCCTCCAACCCCAAGCTTATCCTTGAAACCTTTTGTGGCGCGTTGAAGCTCCTTGTATGAGAACTGGACGGGTGCACCAGAGGCATATTCAAGAAGGGCATATTGAGCGGACAGTCCCCCGAATTTGGGGCTATTTCTACAGAACCACCACCACAAGCCACTCTCCAACATGATCAAACCTAAGATGGTGCCTACAACCACCACAGCAACAACCCAAGCTTGCAGCCTCCGACCACCACCCTTTGCAATGCCAACCGAGGGAGAAGGATTCGCCACTATGGGGCCACAAACCTTGACGTATGATGTGCTGGGAAGAGCAGGCGACTGATACCCGCCCACGAAATTTGGGTACTTCAAGTAACACAGCCCGGTCCCGTCCGCCAATGAGGTGGATGCTATACAAGAGCCACTCACAAGGCAATTCAACCTGCACGCGGAGATACCCACGAAGAAAACCTGCGAGGACAACTCGGGAGGGTAGGTCAAGAATTTCGCATGATCCAACTCCAACATTGTCGCGCTCCCGGGGCAGTCCTCAATCTCTACCTTCCTCTTACACCCTTTCCTACTATCGTTCGGATCAATCCGTTCGAAATTCTGGGAAGGACACCCACAAATTGGACTGGTATCATTGTAACTACAAATACCCATATTCCCACAATACCCAAAAACTTGACACTGATCGGCAACAGCTGCCCATCTCTCGATGATCGCTCCACTACCTAGAGCAGAGCTATAAATCCTCAAATTCCCATCACTGTCCAATCTCATGAACCTAAGTATATCACTCCCTTCAACATAATCACTGCTATATGCCACCACCACTGATATCGGAAGCAACGGATCGAAGAGTGATAATATGCCAATTGATTGAAGTCCCAAACTGGGTGATGTTAAATTTACGTTGACAGACGAATTCAACCCCAAATTCCAATAGAAAATCGTGTTATTCCAACTGATGGTTAGGTTTCCAGAGCTAAGAAGTTTGAAAGAGTACAACCCAGATCGAAGAACTTTGTCAACTGTGAAGTTCTGCGAGGGCAGGATGGTGTCGGTTGGGTTATCGAAGGTGGACCATACGGGAAGAGTGCCGTTTCGGAGGACGAAGTTACCTGAGTCGTCGAGGGCGGCGGAGGAGACACCGAGGCCGGCGGTGTTGGACTGCCAGACGACGGAGCCGGAGGAGCCGTTGACGAGGCGGAGGTTTCCGTCGTTTTGGAAGTGGAAGGAAGAGGAGGAGTCGGCCGCTCCGCCGCCGTCGTCGGTGCCGCCGGCTTTCCAGACGGGGAAGCCGTTGTAGGTGATGGCGGCAAAGTAGGCGGAGGAACCGTCGGAGATGAAGCCGAGAGAGAAGGTGTTGTTCGGGGAGGGCCAAGTCTGGGTTGAGTTGGCAGCGTAGAGGGTTGTGCCGGGAAAAATATCAGCTGAGATTACGGTGGAGAAGGAGAACAAGAACACGACGAGGAATGGTGAAGATGTTGGCTTCATGTTTTGTGTTTTTTAAGTTTGTTTTCGATTTCCTTGGCGTCGTCCCTACATCTACCATTGTACTTCTGTTTGTGTGTGTCAGTGTCTTCTTTATTGGTCTTTCACGGCTGTGCAGATTGACTTCCTTGACTTGGAACAAAGAAAAATCTTCATCGGACGTGTGATGGATAATCGATTAAATACAAGTAAGAGATAAAAGATAATTTTTTTTTTTTTGGACTATTTTAAGTAATTAAAACTTTTTTTTTATTATATTTGGTTGATCGTTCATCGGTGCGCGTAGAAGTGTTAACAAATTGAGAGAAAGAGAGAGAGAGAGAGAGAGAGAGGGAGGAGAGTTTAGGGAATAATAGGTGTTGGACAAAATTACTTTTGACAGTTTTTAATTTTTTATTGTTAATTTTAATTATAAATAATATTTTTTAAAAATATTTGTAATTTATTTTATAAATAATAAATTTTTTATAATATTTATAATTTTTATTATAAATTATAATTTATAAATTATTTAAAAAAATGGATTCTTTCAAAGAACGTGATTCGGGAGGATTTTTTTCTTTTTTCCGTGCATGTACGTAACAGTTGAACGTGGATTATAAAAGCTAAATGTTTTTTTTGTTTTAATGTATTAAGATTTCCATCCATATATATAAAAAGGCTTTCAGTGTTCCAACTTTGGTCCTCTTGTAATTTACATTTTTGCCCTTGACCATTTTTTTCTCATAGCACATGTTTGAGACTGAGTTCCACTGGCTACACAAGAAATTTTTATTATTCTCCACTAACTTAATTTATGATGGTTATAGATATACTTTATATTTATTAATTATATAGTTCATTTTGTATAACTCATTAATATGATTATAAATACAAAAACTTAAATTAATTCAATATTTAAAAAATAATTTAAATATATTTATTTTACATAAAATAAATTATTTATTTTTAAAATTTTAAATACCATTAAAATAAATATTATAAAATATGATTTATAAATATATCTAATCAATTAAAATTTTTACAAGACGAATCTCCTCGATATGTTTTTTAAGATAAATGATTCGAGTCATTGAGACTAACTTGTGATGAGTACATAAAAATTAAAATTTTATAGTAAAAAGAAATTTTTTACCATGCACAATAAAAAGTCACGTCGGTACCCGCATGTTTTTAATTCATTTTACAGCTGCATGTTTTTAGTTCATTTTACAGCTAGAGTCAGGTCGATAAAATAAGGAGCCTTTATTATTCTTATAATTGTTATTAATATAACTTATATTTATTTTGATAACCATATCACTTATTTTATAGAATTCATTTAAGAGAATATTTGTGTAAAAATTTAAATTGATCGAATATCAGTAACATATTATATAAATATATTATTTTAATTAAAATGAGAATTAGATAGCGAGTTGAACTTTAATGTGAATTGTCGACAAATTAATCAGTATCATATGAATTGATTTATTATTGTAAAATATAACATAGAACACTTTAAAAAAATAACCTTATTACCCTCCAATATAATTCTTTTGTTGCATTTTTGGTTCAAGCACTCAAATTATTTTGATCTTTAAAGTTTTTCAATTAAATTACGATACTCTTTGCCTGTACTTATTATGGTCATATTTGTGATGTCTAAAAAATATGATTTTTAAAAGATTTAGTTTTTTTTGAAAAAAAAAATAAATAAAAAAGGTTAAATTGTTTGAGATAATTTTTTATTGTAGGTTTTTTGTTGTTCTTTTTTTATTAAAATGTCTAACATATTTTTACGTTTTGCTTTTAACTTGTTGTGCTCGGGATATTGGCATTACTTCTTTTATTTTTGTGAAGAGGATTATTTTTTATATTTAGGATATTATAGTAATTTTACTCAAAAAATGTGAAAAGTATTTAAAATGTGTATAGGTTTTTTCTTAAAAAAAGAAATGAAAAAAATTAATTGATTTTTTAGAAAAACTAAGCATTTTAGTCCTAGACAACCCAAGAAATGGGTGAATTAGATTTTAAAACAATAATGACTAATTAAAAAACCTTTTGTAAAACATTTTAATTCTCAGGCAATTATAGCAGATAACATGACAGTAAAAAATTAAAGAAATTGAGAGAGAGAAAATTGAACCAGACACCAAGAGTTATAGTGGTTCGGTTTCTTCCAAACCTATGTTCACTTCTTAAGACTCCCCTTGAAAATATTCATTAACATTGAATGCTTCACAGGCGTATTCAAAAGTTTTTTACAGCCTCAAGAAATTCTTACAAAACAGCCCATGTTTTTTCTAAATTCTCTTAAGCTCTTTTTAAAGAAATTCACTCACTCTCTTAAAGGATCAAGGGTAACTTACGCTTTATTATAATAAATGAAAGAGAATCAAATTTTCACTAACTAACACTCTCTACAAAAGATTAGAAATAAATGAGTAAGAAAGTGTGAGTTTCGGCTGGATGAGTAAATAAGCAGTTAATACTTTTTGAAGATTTTAAGTTTTAAATTCAAGTAATAAAACTGTGTCCAGCTATTTGAAATTTTAAAAATTAACTCCTTATATAATCATCTGAAGTAAATGACCGTTGGTAGGTTGGTGAAGGTAATTAATGCTCTGAAATTATTCCATTTGAACTAGCGCGATATTTAAAATTCATCGCAGGTGTCAACTCAAAATTCTTTTATGTCGACACAAAATATCTAGAATTTGATTTTTCAAGTGATTGTGTCAACTCAATTCTTCGTTTGTGTCGACTTTATTTTTGCATTTACTTCACCCACACAATGGTGTCGACTCATGAAATATTTGGTATCAACCTCATGTATTTTTTCAATTTTTTAGATGGGACAATGGTATTGACTCATATCTTCATTGGTGTCAACCCATTTTGTTAGGTCAGTTATTGAAATTTTTGTGTCGACTCAAAAACGTTGTGGTGTCGACCCTTGAAATTACAGTCAGCCTCGGAACTTTTTGAGTTGACTCATCGTTGTTTGGTGTCAACCCAAAACTCTTGTTTTCGAAAGTAATCTTTGTGTCGATTCAGAACACCTTGGTGTTGACACTTTGGACTTAGAGGCGGAAAAAGGCTTGTAGTCCTGGTGTCGACCTATTTCTCTTTGGTGTCGACTCATTTTGTTTTTCGGAGGGTGTCTAGGTGTTGACTCATATGATTTTAGTGTTAATCCATAAAACCCAAAGTCTGGAACCCGAAGGATCATTTGATGTCGACTCAAAACATTTTTGTGTCGACCCAAAATTAATCCCGCAAAGAGGTGTCGACCCATTCTTCATTGTTGTCGACTCATTTGAGTTCTTGAAACATCTTAAGGAAAGTAGTTAAGGTGTCGACCCTAAATTTCAATGGTGTCGACACACTTAAGAATTTTAAGCGTGCTTTACTTTAAGGTATCGACTCAATTATCAATTGGTGTCGACACAAAATATTCTGTTCAAGAACACTGAATGCCAACCCATTTAATGCAAAGTGCTAGTACAAATGGTATAAGGTGTCGACTTATTTGTCATGAAGTGTCAACACTTACCTTTTTAAAAATAATTAAATATAATTTTTTGAAATAAATTTAATTAAAAAAATAAATTATTAAAATCATTAAAATCTAATTAAAAAGTCTTTAGGCTAACAAAACAGTATAGCTTAAAAGCCTATAACAACTTAAATTAAGCTATTATAGAATAAATATTTATTCATCCATCTTAAAATTTTATCCGTTATTTTGTGATTTACGAGAGATAAATACTGAAAAGAATAAGATACAGAGCACTTAAAACTTTGAGAATTGAACAACTCAATATTTATATTATCTTGCTATATATATAACTATGCAGATTTATACTATATATAATAACAAAACGTTATTAGCTCTTTGAGCTTGAAAATATTAATTTTAATTTTTAAAATTTCTCTATTTATAAAATACAAAATTATATATGTCAATTACTTATTGATTCATCCATTGACAATAAATTCTAAAACTAAAATGGTAAGTTTATTTAAATTAATTTTTTATTACATCGATTAATTATTGATTTTCTAATGAATATGGTTACATTATTTAAAATTTTAATATATAATATTTTGAGGTATTACACAGAATAATAAACATGTTAACGTTCTCTAATAAACATGCAAAATATTTCAAATCTTAAAATCATAAGAGTATCGTATTTAATTTGAAGAAAATAAGATTCTTTTATAGATATAGTTGGTCAAAGTATTAATATAAAATATCATAAATTATATTTAATTAAAAATACGAATTAGGTAGCGAGATGAACTTTTATGTAAATTGTTGATGAATTAATTAGCATCATATGAATTGATTTATTATTGTAAAAATATATAATTTTTTTTTGTGTATAGCGCGGATAGAACACACACACACACACACATATATATATATATGTATATA
>JAULJZ010000005.1:2249256-2283883 GCA_032270985.1 Heliamphora pulchella
ATGTATGTTTAAAAAACAATTTTTCTTGATTTAACAATTTGTGGCCTTCAATGTTAATTTTCAAGTAGACTTAGTTTATTAATTAAAGTATAATAGTATTACTTGAGAAACAAATGAATCAAATGATAAGTTAAATGACGAAAGATTCAAGTGCAAACGTGTGTGAAAGAAACAACAATGTAATAAAGCAAGAAATGAGCAAGTTAGAAAAAGGAACACCACGATTTTTACAAGGTTCGGCACAACGGCCTACATCCTTGCCTCAAGTCAACCGCAATGAGAATTTATACTACCTCTCCTTCAATAGGCGGAGGAGTCTCTCTCCTTAGTCTAGGCGGAGTAGGCTCTACTTGAGAATGCATCATTCTCAAGTTAACCCAATCCTTGTAGGCAGGTTAGTCTCTTTTGATAATCACCTTTCTCAAATACAAATCAACAAGAAGAATGATATAAGAGTGTACAAAGAACGCCCCTTGAATGAGCAAATAAGTACAACAATGAAGCTCTAAACTCACTTCTCAATAGATATGAAAATGAAGCTCAAGAAAAGCTAATGATTTTCTCTCAAAAGTAATTTGTAAAATCAAGATTTTGACGCACAATAAAGTAGTAAGCAAGAGAGAAAGTTTGAGAGGCTTGGGATGATTAAAACACTAGCACAAGGCCTCTATTTATAAGCTCCAAAAACCAACTAGCCGTTGGGCCAAATATGAAATTTTCAAACTAGCTGTTTTCAAAAAATTTCAAAATTTAAGCTGTTCGGTCGATTGAAGAGACTCACTCGGCTGACTAAACTATACTTCGGACGACTGAACCTAAGGGTTCGGTCGACTGAACCAACTTGGATTTGAAAATTTATTTTTGGTAGCCTGTTCTTTCACGCCCCAAAACCAGGGGTCACGTGAAAATCCACCAAACACCAGTTTTATGAAAAATATAGATTTTCATACATTTAAATCTGCCTGTTGAAACCAATAGAATTCCCAACAAAAGGATCTCTCATAATTAAACAACATACAGTTCCAACATGCATACGATATATCACCTTATAGCGTACAAAACCTGCCTTCGAGAATAGGCACACCAAAAAGGGAAAACTAAAAAAAAGTCTTTCGCCACCGCGAGTATCACCAGAGCTACTCCTCATGCATATCATTACCTGAAAATGATTTTACAGAAAATTTCCACCTGTGAGCCGAAACCCAATAGAAATAGACTATAAAGCTGTAAAGAAGGCAATATGAAATCATATAGGGTGGGACCTAAACTCAACCACCGAACCCAAAACGGTTTTCCACAAATCCCAAGTTTTCTCATCAAACTACACAAGTCTCCTAAAACGGTTTTATTTCATAAAATTCATGTTTTCATCCTTCAAATCAGATATTGCAAATAATGCAAATAAACCACTGCAATTAAGGAAAAATGGTATTCAAAACATTGTTCCCTCGCGAAATGTACCATCGCGGAAAAGATGATTCAATCCTATGTACTGACCCTATCACACGACAGAGGTAGCAACTATAGACCCATGTTCAGTATCTAACCCCCATATATCATGAGACCTGTTAGATACACGCGGGTTCTATACGAAGTACCACGACGTAACCACTCAATTTACGGGTTATGACCCCGAGGGAGCTAAGCACCCATCCGCCTTAATTTACGAGGATTAACCCGAAGGACCTGAGTACCTACTCTGCGCACGTTTCTGGACTTTCACCGAGGGTAACTCGTGCCAAATACCCGTCATTCCGGTACATCTAGATAATCATACTCAAAAACCAAACCATTTCTCAAAACCTTTCACAAATATACATTATACATGTATATAGATCCATCCATCAACATGGAGATCACTAAACATTTCACAAATATTTTCCCCAAAAGCAGTTATACAACACATGTATAAGCAAAAGATCCAATCCATGAAACCATGGAGATCAAGCCAAAACATTTCAAAATATATTTCTCCGTTTTCAAAAAAACATTTCAAAACCTGAGACTCAACCCCAAGGGTTAGCTCCAAACCTCCAAAATATAAAATGTTGAGATTTTTCACAAAATCGCCATTTTTCACCATTTTCAAGAACACCCTTCAAAAATCATCCACCCACAAGTTATATCATGTAATAAATCAGGAAAGCGTAAAGCATGCTTTTTATCCAAAACAAGGTTTAAACATAAAACATGATATATAAGCATTTTAACCGGTAAAAGCGTACAACAAAATGTAGCGTAATTAAGCAACTGTCACCATCACATCTCGACACCCGGGCCATGTGAAACACCCACAACAAACTCCCAAGGGACAAGAGACTTGATCAAAAGGGCTCACAAGGATGGAGAACAACCTTCCCCAAACATTTGGCCAAAAACATATGAAAAACGGTTTGAAAATCTTGACACACGTTCACTCTTTTGGTTATAACTTTTTCTAGAAAAAAAACTTTTAAGGTGAGAGAGGTGCCATTGAAAAGAAGACATCCGAGGCTTCAATTTGAGTACAAGAACGACCCAACTTCGAGTCCGAATGAAGGAGATAACATCAAAACAAAAAAGTCCTGCGCAGCCAGTCCGCTCGAGCGAACATCGAGAGCTCGAGCGAGCTACCACCCGAGAAGTACCCAAAAAATTCTATTCTTAGTATTCTAAGCCTCCAAACCCTCAAACACTCAATAACCATCTTCTCAACCACAAAATAAAGCCTCCAAACACCTTTCTAACACCCTCGGATGTACCCAAACCTGAAACTACCACAGATCATCGAAAGAAACATTTCAAAACCCGATTTCATCCAACCAAAATCAACACAAACCCCCTTCTAAACCAAAACCCGATTTAGCGAAACATAAATCGATTGTCCATGCATTTTAACCGGTCAAAATACTTATAATTGCACTTAGTACCCTTAAACAACAGTAGAATCTGAGACACTACCTCATTGGGTCAAAAACATGATGTCTCGATCCACGTGCAAAAACGAACTTCGTCGAAATTAAAATCTGACCGGATGGTTGCGTAGCCCTCGATGCCGATACCAAGAATCCGCAGTCTAATCGTCGAAAACCAAACCCCGAGCCCCCGAGAAGTTGAGAGAAGGCAGAGAGAAAAATGAGGAAACTTAAGAGTTAAGTTTTGAAAATGTTTTTTAAAAATATCTAACTCCAGATATTTTTAGACCTCCAAAATATCTTCTTTTTTTTGAATTTTTGAAATTCGCACCATAACTTTCCGCAGCCCCCGGGACCAACCCCGCAAAATCTCTGAACCCGAACATGCGTCAAAACCACATTTTTCCAGAATCTCGCGCCAGGCCTCCACCGCTCCAGCGCTCGACCACCGCTCGAGCGGACCCCTGCCGACATACCACTCTGCCACCCCACCGCTCGAGCGCCCAAGCACCGCACGAGCGCCCAAGCACCGCACGAGCGGTCACCACACAGAACCTCTCTCTGGCACCACCCCGCTCTAGTGCACACCCACCGCTCGAGCGGTCATCGCTGGGAGAAAAACTGAACCAAGGAAGCAGACCAAACTTTAATCCCTACTCCCGTGAACACTTAAATCATTTCCAAAAATGAAACGGGTCAAGGTCTCACATGTTCAGTCGACTGGTTATAGTGCCTCAGTCGACTGGATCATTAAAAATCTAGATTTTTTATTTTCCAAAAAGGTTTGATCTTTTTATGCTTTGAAAAAATATTTTTAAGATATTTAGAATACCTATGAGCTTCAAAAATATATATCCATGAGTTATATGAGTATACATAGATTCTACGAAAGAAATTCAAACATTTCTTCAATTTCTTCAACATATCAACTCTACTTGTCACCAAGGAACCGGTTTTGAATGTATGCGTCATGGCTTCCATTGTAAATCTTGAATTGTGCTATGTGTATATTTCTTGTAACCAAATTCAATTTGGACAATTAGATATATAAGTTTGTTATCATAAAAATTCGATTATTGAAGGCTTGTTAGGCCAACAACTCTTACAGCTTATTTTTGAATAGGAGACTAAAACTCATCATAGTTTCTATTTGATCATAAAATTAGGATATATATATATTTACATTTATATTCTTTTAAACTGCGTGGATAATATATAACTATTTTATATATTCCTGTTAATTTAATTAATTCGAAAAATTCGGTTTTAATTAAATATTTTGTAAAGAAAAATAAAATAAAATTTTTTTTAATTAAACTTTTAATTAAATGAAAAAACTTTAGATATTTTATTTTTTCAAAATATCACGTTTAAGATGATTTTTTTAAAAAAATTGAATATCTTGAAAAAACGTGAAAATTAATTTCTAATTTTGAATTAATTAAATAAAAAAATATTTAATCTAAATAACTTGTTATTTTTCAAAAAATGTATAACTAAAATAAAATAATTAAATATCTTTAATCACTACCTTAGCTGAAAAGCTAAAGAAAAAACTGTGCATTTATCGAATTTTATTTGTTACGCATTAAAATACAAAAAGATGGTTTGGCAAATCGGAATCTTTGGAATCGTGTACACGGAAAAAAAGTTTTGGACTCTTTCAGATCGTGTGATTTTTAAAATTAATAAATTTATTTTAATTAAACGAATTTTTATAACCCTAAAAAATATTTTAAAAATCTAAGTGGGAGGGAGAATTTATTCACAGATAAATCTTGCGATCTCCATCACCAGTTTATAGGCGATGCAATTAAATCTTACGTGTTGGCAGTAAGGCCTTTCTCCCCATCGGACAGATTAATTGCGGTATCACCAGTACAAATCTCATTTAGGGATAATTCTGAATAATTGTTAGTATGGATCACTTCTTCATCTAAAGGGTTCATTGCGAAGGGATTGATTTGGAATTAGGTGGTGGTTAACACTTAGATGTAAATAATTAGTATCATCTCCATTTGAGTCACTGCTATTATTTACTAGACCGAAACTATGCCAGCTATTTAATTTTACTTGGCAGGGTCAATTGCCTAGATAGTAAAATTAAAAAGAATTAGCATGTCTAGGCAAACGATAGATAGTAGACATCCTCCCATCGAGGTAAGCTATTCACAGGGAACCAAGCTGCGGCGAGTTTTTTTAAAATGGTAGAGGAAACCAAATTGAAATAAATTCAAAGTTTTTCTCGTCATAATTAACGGTTAATTTTAATTATGTGATTCTCAGGAATAAAATGCCTTTCAATCCTCTCGCATCTATACTCAAAGAAAACAAACAATGTTAATTGGAAAAGAAATTTGGACATTGTCTTAACTGCCGAGAATTATAAGTTTGTATTAACTGAGATTTATCCACCAGTACCTAATGAGGGGACAATCGAACAGGAAATCCAGGCCCATCAGAAGTGGCAGAAAACTGATCAGATGGCTCGTTGTTATATTTTGGCTTCCATGTCAAATGTTTTGCAGCATCAGCATTAGTCTATGCCTAGTGCCTATGACATGATTATAAACATCAAAGAAATACTTGGGGATCAAAATCGTACTACGAGGCAGGTGGCCATGAAGTCTCTAATGAATACAAACATGGCTGAATGCACTCTAGTTAGGAATCATGTTCTGAAGATGATCAGTCTTCTGAATGAACTGGACATTCTAAGACTTGAAATTGACAGGGAAACCCAGATCGATATCATACTCCAGTCACTTCCTGATAGCTTTAAGCAGTTTTACCTGAACTATAACATGAATAAGCTCAGCTTTTCATTGGCTGAACTTCTTAAAGAACTTCAAGCAGCCGAGGGTGTTCTTAGGAAGTTAGGTTCTGTGTATGTAGCTGAAAAAGGTTTTTCCTCAAAGTCGAAAGGCAAGAAGAAGAAAAAATTCAGAAACAGGGAGCCACAAGTCCAAAAGCAGTTAAGGGACCAAAAACTAGTGTGAAGAAGCCGAGAGGCAAGTGCTATCACTGTAACCAGTTTGGACATTAGAAAAAATAGTGTCCGATTTTTCTCAGTAAGCAGAACAAACCAGATTATTTCTATTCACTAATGGTTGAAATATGTTTAGCAATGTTATCTACTGGTACCTGGTGTGTAGATACGGGAGCCACTAATCATGACTGTAATTCTTTGTAAGGGTTCTAGGAAACCAAGCAACTCAGTGATGGAGAAATATACCTATATATGGGCAATAATACAAGGGTGGCAGCAGTTGCAGTAGGAGATGTCACTCTCAATTTTAGTAGAGATAGGATTTTACTTCTAAAAGATTGTCTTTATGTACCTTCGATTAAAAGAAATTTAATTTCAATTTTTAGTTTAATAAAGAACAAATGTTCTGTTCATTTTAATGACTTTGTGGTTGTTAAGAAAAATAAACATATTATTTGTTCTGATACATTGGTGGATGGTTTGTATGTCGTATCTCCTATCTCTCATACACTGCAAGTAACTGAATTGAATAACACATCTAATTTACCATATAAGAGAAAGTTTTCTTCTTTAATGAACCAAACGTTTATTTGGCACTTACGCTTGAGTCATATTAATCTAAAAATGATAAATAGACCGGTAGAAGATGAACCTTTGAGTTCATTGGAAGTGGAGACACTTTCAATCTGGGAATCCCGCTTAGAGGGTAAGATAACCAAGAGGCCCTTTTGGGCCCAAGGCTATAGAGTTAAAGAATTGTTGGAACTGGTTCATTCTGATGTGTGTGGTTCTATGACAATCCGGGCTAGAGGTGGCTTTGAGTACTTCGTCAGTTTCATTGATGACTACTCAAGGTATGGATACATTTACCTGATACACCGTAAGACATTTGTGTAGGCAAATGAAATAAATGTTTCATTTCGGCATCAAATATTTCATTGCAAACAAATGTCTTATTGTATAAAATGAGGCATTTTAGTAATGCAAAGAAAATGTCTAATTAGAAAATGAGACATTTTCAACAAATGAGACATTTGTGCAGAAAAATAAAATGAATATCTTATTTTGGCACCAAATGTCTAATTGCAAGCAAATGTCTCATTGTATAAAATGAAACATTTTAGTAATACAAAGAAAATGTCTTACTAGAAAATGAAATATTTCCAACAAATAAGAATTTGTGCAGGAAAATGAAATAAATGTTAGATTGAAAGCAAGTATCTCATTGCATAAAATGAGACATTTTAGTAATGCAAATAAAATATTCCACCACCACCACCATTCCCCACCACCACAACCACCACTCCCCACCGTTGATACCAACACTACCGTCAACACTTAAATGAGAAATTTATTTCATTTAAAAATCATTAAAAGAATAACTTTCAAATAAAACATTTTATTTATTTTTTCCCTGATTGTTCAGCTAAACACAAACACACATGAGAAGCTAAAAAGTATTGAATCAAGCCCTAATTTAAGCGTAGCAATTGAACAAAAAAAATGGCTTTTACCTTCTATGAGATTCATTTGTTTGATGCTGCCAACCCCTCTATTGTCTTTAATCAAATCAATGCTCTTTATTGATGAAAACATGAGCCTGGGGCAGATGTTGTGGGAATCAAGCACAAACGTCCCTCGCTTAGAGAAGAAGAATGCAAAGCCAAGTACTATAATGATGTAAATCTCATAGCCCTCGGAATGGTTTTTGTGACTTTTCCCTCTCCACTAAGGTTGTGCAATTATAGAGATCCAAAAGAGAGTCGACTGATGAATTTGTTGATTTTGTGTTTTGATTAGAGTTGAGGATATATATAGGCATTTATATAGGGAGAGATAAGAGAGAGAGGGTTGGAGAGAGATAAAGAAGGCAACGGCGGCGGTGGTGCCGATGATGAAGGGGAAGGCAAAACCTTTAACTGTTGCTGGTCAATCGAAAATCGGTGGCGCTACGACGGCAGAAACGGCGGAAGAAGGGTCAGCGGAGCTCGACAAGGACTTGTTGTATCTGATTTGCATGGAGCTCATCAAGGACGCATTCCTCACGGCGTGCGGCCATAGCTTTTTCACTTCATTGTTGCCCCTTGTCGTTGCACCCTTGCCACCCTCATTGTCGCCCCTCGATGTCCTCTGAACCAGATTTTGACCAACGGTGGACAACAATGACAGCTACTCGCTGCCTTAGTCGGAGAAGCTCTCCGACACCGATCTGAAGGTAGCTCGACGTATCTGATAAGTTGGTGGCTGGTGGTTGCATCCACTCTTCCCTCCACTCTGACGGCGATGAAAAAGCAGCTAAAGTTCTGGATGAAGAGGCCTAATCGAGATCAATTAAGGGCATATTTGTCCAGACAAATATTAATTTTGAAAAATAAAACCTAATGGAATACTAAAAAAGTAATTAGGACGTAATGGAATACAAGTCTCTAAAATAGGACCCTAAATTATTTCCCATAAATTTATTATATCGACGGTAATTGACTAGATTGGTCAATAATATTTTAAGAAAAATTATTAAGTACTCCTGGTGTACTATATGATATTATTTACATAGTACTTTCAATACATAAGATTGTGCAATGCATATTAAGTGTGCCATCTTTGTCCCTTACCTATCCAATAAAGATGAGCCTACATTGTTCCATGCGAAGTGCTTTTTGCTACATCATTGAATGAAAGTAACACATAAGTGAAAAATTATTAAGTACTCCTAGAGTACCATGTTGCATTGCTTATGTGGTTCTCTCGGCAAATGAGAATTTGCGATGCACACTAAATAAGCTTCTCTTGTCTCTTATCCATGCCAAATTATTAGGTATTCTCGGAGTACCACGTAGGCGGTGCCAAGTAGTACTCTTGAAAAATAAATGATCACAACCTATACAATGTGGGTTAATATTTGTCTTTAAATCACCCAATAAAGATGTGTCATCATGTACCTACCGTAAATTTATTATTGCGACTCGGTTTAGACCTTAGTTATAACAACCTGGTTGATAATGATGTAACACCCCGACCCTTCATATGGCAACAATATTGTCCGTTTTGGGCAAAGTCCTCACGGTTTTGTTCTTCCTAGGGGGGTCACCCATCCTTGCATTGCTCCCACTTAAGCACGCTTAACTGCAGAGTTCTGCTAGGGTCTCTACCACCTGGGAAAAGGCCTCGTTGAATGTAAGGGTCCAATATTTTTCCTTTATAGCCTAGGAACTCCCCCTCCTTTTTCGATGTGGGATACCAGGATATCACAATTGACCTATGAAAAGACAAACCCAAACAATAGTATTAGCAACGGTTAGCCGACAAAATCATAAGTCGCTGAAAGATCAAAATCCTTAACTAAGCCTAAAACCCTAAGTTCGATCTAGAAACCCTAAGAAGGTCCAAAGCTCAAGTAACAAAACTTTAACACCCGATAAACCTTCCAACATTCTAAATTAAGTAATTATCATGAAATAATGAATTAAAAATTAAAATTTTTTATAATTAGGGTAAAATGACCATTTTGCCCTTAGTATAGTAAAAAGTCTTAAAAACTCAAATTTTGACACGTGGATATCCTAAATCAAGAATTTAAGTACACTTAAGTAGAAAAAGATAAAATAACATTAAAAATGATAAAAAATACCCCTTAGTGGCCAATTACCTTGGAAGTTATTTTAAAAAGTAGCTTTTTGCTTTCTTTTAAGCTTAAAAAGATGAGAAAAGTGTCAAATCAAATATTATGATGATCTAACACTTGTTGAACAAGTACTATACATAATAATATAGTATTATAGGCTAACAAAAACAAACAAATCACCATTAAAGTTCATACACACTAAAATAAGTTAAAAAGTCATATTTTGTCAAACTAGCTTAATTTGACTTAAAAGACTACATCTACTTAATCAATTGCTATGAAAATTATGATAATTCATGAGAATACTAAATTTATCATAAACATACTAAAATAATAAGTTTCAATAGGAAAAGGCACAAAAAAGATACATCAAATTAACTTTTAAAGTATTTTCTTGCACAAAAGGCCACGTAAACCAATGCAAAATCCTATGATTGATTGAGATCAGATTTTTTCCCCCAAACTAACCCTAGAAAAAATCCTTCAACCCAAATCTGATGTATGTCTCTCAAAACTATCACCATGTCTTATCAACCCATGTGATTTGGAAGAAATAAGGACTTAAATTCCATCATTTGATTCCCTAGTCTTTTTCTATATAAACTAAGCCAAACACCCTGTTCCCTCCTTCAATAATTTTCGGCCAAGTGAGGTGAGAGACCAGATTTCCATTGTTCTTGAGGTATTTTACAAGTTTGAGAGAGAAAGGTGGGAGAAGAAAGGAAGAAAGGAAGGAAGAACCAAGAAGGAGTGTTTTTCTAAAGCTAAGTTCTTCCATCCTACCACCCTTTGAGCCCTCTAAATAAATAAGTAAAACCTCTAAATCTTATGTATAATATCACTCAAAATATCCCTCAACTCATCCTTTTAAACACTTAAAAAATCAAGAACCGAAATAAAATCGAAAAGGCGTGGTAGTAACAAATAAGGGGCTGTTGTGTTTTTGGATGATATGAGATATAGTTGTGTGTTGTTATTTTTGAGTTTGATGACTTAAAAGTACTCTGAAACCTTGATATTCATGTCTGAAATACAAACATGCAAAGAAATTGAACAAAATCTTGACATACCATAAGTAGGAGACTTGAACATAAAAGGACCTAACTACTCGCCAAAAATGAGCACAAAATATTGAGTGTTTATAGGTCAAAACCCCTTTGAAACTCTCTATTGTGGTTCAGCCATGAAGGACACTTCTGTCACATATTTTTGTATAATCAAAAACCCATATTTTCAGTGGCCCATTCCAAACGTGGTCTATATGAACATTGTAGCTAACATAATGAACTACTTGGTGTCTAAAAATTAGACCTAGATACCTCGGGAAAATCCCTCAAAATCGTTTCAAACTCACTGTACAAACTGACTCTGCTGAGTTTTGGCGGACGACAGAACCTATTTTATAAAATTACCAAAAACGCTGACTTATTCCAAACAACTACCCATAGCACTAAACATGAAACTTGTAGGGGACATGTTAAACTAGAATATATCCAAAAATAGGCTCATTTCAACTTGATTTGATACCCCAAAATCGAGACCAACAGAGACATATTTTTGATAAAATTTTGAGAAAAGTGCTGAACCATTTTTGCTTAGAATGCTTTACTCACCCGTTTGCCTCAGGTTTTGGTCTTAGCGATAAATATAAGAGTTGTGAAAAATATTTTTATCTAAATGATGTTTAAAAATCACAACTTAATTCCCGTCGACCCTTTTAATTTAATACTCGAACTTGGCCTTTAAAGTTGCTATGTGTACGTTTGAGTACCTTTTGTCGTGAGACCCGAGTTTGTGTTTAGAACTCATGCCATCAAGTTTGAATTGTATCTTGAGAATTGAACTTTGTCATGCTAGTTGATACCATGCTGTAGATAGTTGCACTTGAGATCAATATTACACATCATGAACATTGTCACTTGCATCCTGGCATATTAGAGTTCATCTGTGTAAATCGTTGTTGGGATGGGCTGTATTGAGTTATCTTTCTTAGTTTTAAGTCTAGGGTGTCCCTAGTTGCCATTTTTTAGAAATATTTTGGGACGCATTCCCTTTGTACACCATGGGCGTGTCCCCGGTGTTACAGATTTGGCTTTTACACCCTGGGCGTGCTCCCGGTGTTACAAGTTTGGTTTATACACCCTGGACGTGTCCCCAGTGTTTGAAATAGTTTATCATGAATATTGTTGGGTACCATGGATTCGTCGCTAGCATTCTGGTTTTGATGGTTTAGAGTTTGAGTTGACATCGGCAGATGCATCACAAATCTAAAAGTGGGACAAACCGCTTATTATATGTCTGATATGACTGATTGATTGATTATTGAAATTTGTTGGCCTGGAGGATGGCAGGATTATTTAATTTGGTTGGCCTGGAGTATGACAAGGACCCCATGCCGTATACATTGAGTAAAACAGATGTGGCATGAAGCCCAGCAAAGCATTTACTATTCGTAATGAGGCGCAGTGATGGCTTTGGTGATCAAATACCCGTAAAAGTCTACTCTAGTAATTCTCGGTGTGGAATTCCTATTATAATATGAGTGTATGTCGGGTTGGGCATCTGCATTGCATACACGACATATTATATACACATATTTATTGACTTATTTGCTATCCTATCACAAATTTGTCTGTTTCTTTGACTTTAAAGTGTGCTTAAGTGTTATATGGTATGCGTTGTAGTAAATTTTGTACCGTGAGATTGGTTAAAAGGTTTAGAGTGTTTTTCTACTAGTTTTGGCTCATGACATTCGTGCCACAGGTAAAAAGAAGTACTTGGAGGAAGTCGTCCTAGAGGGAGAAGAAGAATTCGAAGAACAGAGTGAGTTCTAGGAGCATGTGGACCCCGGGGATGCATTTTGAGGATTCGAGACCTCTGTTTTTGTTCTTTTGATTCAGTATTCCTGCAACTCTTGTAATATTTGAAAAATTCTTGGTGAAACTGTAATCGTTATGTACTTTTAATCAGTTCAACTCTTTTATGATGTAATATTTAAGGTATGTAAATATGAATGAATGATTAGAATATCTCTTTATTTATATTTATGTATATCCCGACGAACTCGGAGGACTGAGCGTTACATTTATTCTACCATATTAGGTAGAGTACTATGTAGACTTACCACATAATATTTCGAAAACACGAATAATTACACTTTATTTACCTGCAAAGGTGAATCCATCTTATTTTTTGCAATATAATTAAATAGAAATACTATATAGGTAATAAATACTATATAATGATTTGAAATTATCAAATAGTTACTCTTACGTAATTAATACTACGTGCTATTCCAAAAACCAATGATTAATTACTCATATTTTAAAGTGCGTGTGATACAACATGGGCTGTATTTTTTTTACCCTTTTTTCTTGTTAATCGAACGACCCGCACAGGTTCAAAGACGGCACTACGGTAGTGTCTACCTGTCGTGCACCTGGTAGATGTATTATTCCTCTCTCTCTCTCTCTCTCTCTCTCTCTCTTTCCTCGAGCCAAACCATAGCTCTGTTGATCTTCCTCCTCGTTTCTTTATCTGAGACCCTACTCAAAAGTTTTCTTCCTCATCAATGCTGCCGCCTATGGCTCCGTAGATGCCGATCTGATCGTCGGCACACCGGAAGTTCAAATCTCATCCCAATTTTCCCGGCGGAGAATGGACAACCCCGACGTGTTCGGGTTGTCGACGGCGACTCTAACGTGGCACGACTTCTTGGAGCGCATGCGACAACCCTCCGCCGCCGATTTCGTCAAAGCCATCAAAAGGTCTTGCTTCCATTCCCAACCTATATCTTTTTTCCGCTAATAAGTCAAGAAAAAAATGCTAACCATTGCCAACCAATGTCATGGATAATGGGTAAAAAATGTATAGATTCTGTGTAATAAGTATATTGATTTTTGTGAAAGCAATAAATCTTCTGAAATTGCTGCTACAACAACTACTATTGTGATAAGCCTTCAAAATGGATGCAAGAGCTGAAAAGAAACAGAGCTCCAATGGAGCCTAGTAGTTTGATAAGCCTTGATGATGGAAACAAGAAGAGAAAAGAAAACGGAGCTCTCTTTAATGGAGACTCTGTAATTTTTTATTAAGATCAGAGGAAAATCAATGCCACTTACAAGGAAAGAATTAGAAATCAAAAATTCCCCATTGACTACACCCGTCTCCTCCTATATATTCAGTTCTCCTCTCTCTATGACCAACTAACATGCCCCCAACTGTTAACAGCCCCCGCGCCAATTTATTTATTCAACAACCTGCACTTACACCACTCCGTACCACTCCTCCAAACACACTCAATTTCAGTGTTATCATTCCCCACTCCTTAAAGAACCTTGTCCTCAAGTTTGAAAATTGGGAAATCATTTTTGAAGATCATAGAGAAACTCCCAAGAAGTATTCCTCTTTAAAAGCATTGGACCACTGCACCCGAACTTCAGTAGCTGGTCTCTTGTTTTTTTTGACAACCCTTCTTTCCAAAATAGCGACTGGTTGAACCACTATTTGACTCTCCAAATTGGTAGCTGGTATGGTAGATTGAATAACAGTACCATGACGAACTTTATTTTTCAACAAAGAGACATGAAAAACTAGATGAGTTTTGGAAGCCGATGGGAAGTCTAACTTCTAAGCCACTGGTCCTAACTTCTGTAAAACCTGAAATGGTCCATAAAACTTGGGAGCAAGTTTGGCATGATTTCTGAAGGCAACAAAACTTTGTTTATATGGTTGAAGCTTCAAATATACCCAGTACCCATTCTTAAAAAATCTTTTAGACCTATGTTTGTCTGCTAGCTGCTTCATTCTATTATGAGAATGTTGCAAATGCTCTTTGACAATACTCAACATTGTGGTTTTGTCTTGAAGGGAATTATCAGTTGCAGCTACAAAGCAAGAGTCCTGCACATGGTGCTTAAGATTTGGTGGTGGCTGAGCATAAACAACCTCAAAAGGAGTAAGATCAGTAGAAATATGATAAGTGGTGTTATATCACCACTCAGCCAAGGAAAGCCATTTAAACCAAGTCTTGGGTCGATCTCTTAGTGATACATCTCAAATAGTTATGTAAATATCAGTTGACAACTTCACTCTGACCATCAGTTTGAGGATGTTAAGAAGAACTCATGCAAAGCTCATTCCTTTGTAGTCAGAACAACTCAGTCCCAAAATTTGATAGTAAAGATGGGATCTCTATCAGATATGATAGTTGTAGGCTTGCCATGCAACTTGAATCTTGTGTCCATAAAAGCTTGGGCAACCTCAATGGCTGAATAAGGATGAGACAATGCAGAGAAATGAGCATATTTGGTTAATCTATCAACTACTGCATAGATGACAGGCTTGGTGTTAGAACTAGGCCCTCCTTCTATAAACTCCATTGATATATCAAACCAAATTCTAGACGGCACATGGAGGGGCTGCAGCAAACCATGTAAACTAACAGTTTCATTTTTGTTCTTCTCGCACATTTCACATTCCGAAACAAAGTGCAACACATCTTTTTTCATTCCTTTACAATAAAAAGCTTCCTTAAGTCGTCTGTAAGTTCTCTAACCACTAGAATTCCCTCCAGAAGGTGTGGCATGATGTTATTGAATCAATTTAAGTCTGAAAGGTTGGGGATTTCCCAATACTAGGCTAGGGTTGTGCAATAATTGATGTTACCATGGGTAGTCCAGATGACCATGTGGGTCTTCCTTTAAGTCAGTGAGTAACTTCTCAAAGTCTGCGTCTTCCACCAAATTGGTTTGCAATTCCTTAACCCAGCCACATAATGCTACAGAAATGCCAGCTAACGGGATTCTGGTTTCAGCTCTAGTTCTTCCTCTCTTCTAGATAGAGCATCAGCCATCCCATTCTTAACACTACTCTTATAAGTGATTTCATAATCATACCCCAATAGTTTGGTTAAACACTTTTATTGCATCAAAGTAGTGATTTTCTGTTGAAGTAGAAATCTCAAGCTATGGTGGTAAGTTCTAACTTGGAAAGGCTTTCCTAAAAATAGTGTCTCCACTTGTTGACAAGCATGACCATGGCCAATAACTATTTTACATTTGTGGAAAGGCTATAGTTCTTGGGAGATAAGGTTCTATTGAAAAAGGCATTAATTTTCTCTTCTTGCATTAACACAACTCCCACTCCTTTGCCTGAAGCGTCACACTCGATTTTAAATGTTTTAGTGTAATCAGGCAGGGCCAATACTAGGGTTGAAGTCACAACGTCCTTTAAGGTTCTCAGACGCTTCTTTAGCTTCTTGTGACCACTAAAGCATCTCTCTTAATCATATCAGTCAAAGGTTTACTAATCTTGCTAGAATTCCTTACAAATATCCTGTAATAACCAGTTAATCCCTAGAAACCCCTTAAGGGCAGAATAGTTTTGGTTTAGGCCATTTAGTCATTCAATCAATTTTTGAAGAATTTGTTGCCACTCCTTGGCCACAATAATGTGTCCCAAATGCTCCACCCGAGACTGTCCAAAAGCACACTTTGACAGCTTTGCAAACAGTTGGTGCTCTCAGAGCTTTGAAGTAGTCCCAATTATACCTTAGGGCTTTTTCTGAAATATTTTTTGCATCCTTTCTATTCACACTTGCTGAACCTCCACAGAATTTCCACCCCTCGACACATGTTTCCTTTTGTTAGTAGTAAATTTCTTCTTAAGGTATTTGAAATCCCAAAGAACTAGCCCCTATGTTGATAACCACTGCACTCCCAGCACCATGTCACACCCACCCAGAGGTAATAACCTGACATTAGCTTGAAATATTGTTTCTTGCATGGACCATTGAAAGTTGTTGATGATTGCCTTGCTAAACAAGTTTGTTCCATCAACTACTACTATAAGTACATGGCTAGCGTCTTGCACTCTACTCAGTTGTCTTTGCTATGATTGGATCCATAAAATTATGAGTACTACCTGAGTCTATCAGAATAGTTATCACTTGCTCCTTGATTTTGCCTCTAATTCTCATTATTTTATATGACAAAGAACCGAACCTGCGAAAGCGTGGACATATATTTGCAACTCTTCTTGTACGCCATTTGACTGCAATCAATTCTTCCTCTTCCACAGGCTAGGAAAGTTTGTTCTGAATCTTCTGATGCCAATTGATAAGCCTTGATGATGGAAACTAGAAAAGAAAGAAAATTGAGCTATCTTTAATGGAGACTCTGGATTGTTTTGTTAAGACGGGAGGAAAATCAACACCACTTGCAAGGAAAGAATCAGAAATCAAAAATTCCCCCTTAACTGCACCCACCTCCCTCTATATATTCAGCTCTCCTTCTCTCTCTATAACCAACTAACAACCGCTAACTAACAGCCCCCAATTTATTTATTCATCACTCTGCACTTAATCACTACGTGCACTCCTCTAAATAGACTCAATTTCACATTTTCAACTATTCAACCATTTCATTTTACCAAGTTAAATTATCATAACTTTATTAACGAGAGGAAGAATCTGAGATATAGCAATTCAAGAATGAGAACCGAATGTAACCAAAATTAACTCTCCTTAGCTCTCCCCCTTATATGCAGCTCCCACACTCCTCTCACTATAACGAACTAACTACCATTGTCTAATGTCTTCAATGTGCATCACCTTGAACCCCATTTTGGTGATCATTGATGTCTTCTGTTCTGCTGCTACCTACAGTTGAGGACAAGTTCTTTATTGCGGGGTGGTGTGGGAGACCTGCTGCTATCACCCCGTTTTATCAGACCGTTCGAGATCCTTGATAGGATCGGAGAGGTGGCCTACCGCCTTGCCACCGCAATTAGCATCTGTGCACAACGTTTTTCATGTGGCCATGTTGCATAAATATGAACCAAACCTTTCACAAGTGTTAGATTGGACCGAGTTGAGGGTTGAAGACGACATCACGTACGAGGAGAGACCGGTGAGAATTCTTGACACAAAGGAGCAAGTCCTATAAGGTAGAACCATCGCTTATGTAAAAGTTTTGTGGCTTCACCACGGTGTCAAAGAAGCACGTGGGAACGAGAGTCAGAAGTTCATAAAACGTACCCCGAATTGTTTGATTCATGATGCATGTATAATTTCGGAGACGAAATCTCTTAAGTGGGAGAGGTTGTAGGGACCCGGTCGTCCCTTTTTATTTATAAGGAGTAGTGAAACCATGTTATGATAAATTTGGTGGAAAACGGTTAAGTGTGTAACTCGCATGTAAGAATTAAAATTTGAGCATGATGACGTTTGCTAACAATGATTGTATGCTTGGTGATGGATGAGAACTTTGCTGTGGGTTGTTTGGACGAGTTGTGAGGTGTTTGGCTTATAATTTAATTCATTTGTACATCCTTTATTCATGGTCACCTGCCGTGCCGGACCCAGTATGTCATTGGCACCTGCCGTGCCGGACGCCGCAACCAGTCCATCGATCATCCGAGGTACCTTCTTAGTGTACCGTTATTGGGCCAGTGGTCTCGTTGACACCGGAGCATCACATTCATTCATCTCATTTGTATTTGCATCTGCATTGGGGCTAGAGGTACACGTTTTGGATAGCGTTTTATGTGTAAAGACATCGATTGATGAGATTACCGTATTGAGACGTGTCTGTAGAGCTTGTGAGATGGAGATTGCCAACCACCGTTTAGTGTTTGATTTCATTGTGCTTGATATGAATCCGTTCGACAACATCTTAGGGACGGATTGGTTGACCTCTTTTCGCGTCTTTATCGATTGTGACCGGCGACGAGTGTTTGTTTGCACACCGGAGGAAGATTCCTTCTATTTCGTGGGTGTTCGGGACGACGGTCTACTGCCTAGACCTCTTAGTTCGTAGAGCCGTGACAGCCTTAACTTTCTTTTCTCCACCTTGTCAACGAGTGAGATTGATTCTACTCAAGGAGAGCTTCCTCCCGTTGTTTGTGAATTTTCAGACGTGTTCCCGGGCGACTTGTTTGAACTTCCGCCACGGCGGGAAGTCGAGTTTTTCATAGACCTCATTCTGGGGATTGCCCTCGTTTCTATGCCTTTGTATCGTTTTGCACCAGTCGAGTTGTTAGAGTTGAAGGTGCAGGTTTAGGAGTTGTTGGACAAAGGTTTTATTTGCCCTAGTGTGTCTCCTTGGAGAGCTCCGGCGTTATTAGCAAAGAAGAAAGATGGATCGTTACGCCTTTGCATCGATTATCGTAAGTTAAACCACGTGACTGTTAAAAACAAGTACCCCATGTCTCGTATCGATGACTTGTTTGACCAATTGAAGGGTTAGTGCTATTTTTCAAAGATTAACTTGTGATTAGATTATCATCAGTTGCGAGTCGAGGAGGACATTTGAAGACGGCTTTTCGTACCCGTTATGGGCATTTTGAGTTTCTAGTCATGCCTTTTGGATTGACTAACGCACCGGCGACATTCGTGGATCTTATGAATCATATCTTTCACCCTTACCTAGATCGATTCGTGGTGGTATTCGGGGACGATATTTTGATTTATTCGTCGTCAGAGGAGGCGCACAAGGAGCATCTTCGGGTTACTCTACAGTTGCTGCGAGAACATCGGTTATATGTCAAGTATGACAAATGTGAGTTTTGGTTACTCGAGGTGAAGTTTTTGGGACATGTAGTTTCGGGAGATGGTGTGGCGATGGATTTTTTCAAGATAGAAGCTGTGATGGGATGGGAGAGACCGAAGAACGTATTTGAGATTTGGAGTTTCTTGGGGTAGGCGGGTTACTACCGTCGGTTCGTGAAAGACTTCTCTAGGCTTGTGGCGCCTATGACTCGTTTTACGAGGAAGGGAATCAAATTCGTATGGAACGACGGTTGTGAGCTCGCTTTTCAGACATTGAAGACGAGGTTGACCAATGTGCCTATTCTGATCGTACCAGAGAGAGGGCTCGGCTATGCCGTTTATTGCGATGCGTCGCACGAGGGTTTGTGTTGCGTGTTGATGCAATAGGGCAAGGTTGTTGCCTATGGATCTAGACAGTTGAAGATTCACGAGAAAAACTACCCCACACATGATTTGGAGCTTGCGGCGATGGTTTTTGCTCTAAAGACTTGGAGGCACTATCTGTATGAAGAACGCTTTAAAGTGTTTTCGGATCACAAGAGTTTAAAATATTTGTTTTCCCAGAAGGATCTGAACCTGCGCCAGAGAAGGTGGATGGAATTTTTGGGAGACTACGATTTTGATTTGCAGTATCATCCGGGTAAGGCTAATGTGGTGGATGATGCTTTTAGTCGGAAATCTTTGAGCTCGTTTGGTCACGTGGACGTTAGGGAGTGGAGTATGCTTAGAGAGGTCGGCGAGTGTAACCTACAACTTGGTGAGTCCAGTGACTATGTAGCCTTGTTCACGGTGGTTTCTCAACCCATCCTTATTCACCGCGCTATGGAGGCTCAATAGTCTGATGCAGAGAGCCTGATGTTTCGGGATTGGGCCTTGAGTGGCGAGGATTCCGAGGAGTGGATTATCTACTCTGATCAGAGTTTGAGATTTGTGAGAAGGATCTTCGTGCCGGAGTCGTGTTGTGATGACGTGCTTCGTGAGTTTCATCATTCGCATCTTGTAGTACATCCGGGTGGTACCAAGATGTATTATGACGTACGTAGACAGTTTTGGTGGCTGGGTATGAAGAAGGACGTTACCCTTTTTGTTTCATGTTGCCTTACTTGCCAGCAAGTGAAGGTCGATCATTAGAGACCGGCGGATCTGTTGCAGCCATTGCTAGTGTCAGAATGGAAATGGGAGAACATTGCCATGGATTTTGTGTCGGGATTTTCGAGATCGCCGAGGGGGCATGACGCCGTTTAGGTTGTGGTGGACAGATTGACTAAGTCCGCGCACTTCTTTTCTATTCGCATGACGGATCCTGTTGAAAAGCTTAACAAGCTGTATGTGAGTGAGATTGTCAGACTCCATGGAATGCCGGTTTCTATCGTCTCAGACCGAAACCCTCGCTTCACATCACGCTTTTGGCAGAGTTTGCAGTCAGTTATGGGAACGAGCTTACTTCTCAGTACTGTTTTCCATCCTCAGACAGACAGTCAATCGGAGGGCACTATTCAGATACTCGAGGATATGTTGCGAGCGTGTGTTCTGGACTTTCGTGGGTCATGGGACGACCATTTGCCTTTGGTCGAGTTCGCCTACAATAACAGTTACCAGTCGAACATCAAGATGGCGCCTTACGAGGTATTATATGGTAGACCTTGTAGGTCACTCGTTTGTTGGGCTGAGGTTGGAGAAACGGCCGTGTTAGGGCCCGAACTTGTGCGTGAGACCACGGAAAAGATCGTCACGATTCGTAAACGTTTAGCGACCGCTCAAAACCAATAGAAGAGTTACACGGACAAGAGGAGAAGACCGTTGGTGTTTGAGTGGGAGACCATGTGTTCTTAAAAATCTCATCACGGAAGGGTTTGATGAGGTTCGGTCCAGTCTAAACTCTTGTTGGGAACCCTAGAACGCTCCATGGTGCTTCTTAGAGCTTTACTTGCCGCTTGTGGTGGTGATTCCTTGTTCCCCTCTTGGTTGAACATCCATTGGAGGCTTAAGCTTGGCGTTGAAAGCTTCGTCCTCGTCCATCGGTGAGAGCTTTGGTCGATTAGAGCTTGTTAAGGTGGTTTTCTTGTTGCTAGAGCTTTAAAGAGGTAGGATCTATGACTATCCTTGAATGTTTATGTGATATGAGTTGTGTATTTGAAAATATGAACATGGATGTATGAAAGTAGTGTTTTCGAAACCCTAGGTTAGGGTTTGATGTTAAAGAATGTTAAATATTAGATTTATGGATGGTTTAAGATGATTCTATCTTGTTGTTGTTGGATATGATCGGGATTGAAAAATGATGGGTTAGGATTTGGATTTGAGTCAAAACCATGAAAATTGGGGCTTTTCGGTTTAAGGAACCTATATGTTGAAATTGATGAAAATATTGGACAAATTGGGGTTGTATTAATCTATTGTATATATATATATATACTCCATGAGTTTATATGATACGTGAAAATGGCTGGTGTTGGGTTGGGGTTTTTGTGCAAAATCGATACTTCGTTGGATATGGATCAAATGAAATATTAACTTGGGGTTTTAAACCTTTCTATTCGAATATGCGATGGTTGAAATTAAAACTTCAATGGTATTGGTTTAGAATGTGGATGACTTAATTAAAGTACCTTGTGAATGGATTGAATAACTAAGTTTGGGCACGGGTTACTCCTCGATGAAAGACCGAAAATTTGCGCAATATAAGGTAGGCCCTTCCTTCGAGTTAATCCCTGTAAAAGCGTGCTCTTGGGTGGTCCACCCATCGATGTTTTCGAGTAAAATCGAAAATGTGTGCTCTCCATGTCGGGCTATAGAATGGGTATTTATTCACTAGGTCTCGCGTGGTCCGTTAGTAATAAATATGCCTGAGTTTATAGGCGCCGCCCGGTTTTGGTACTTAATTAAATCAATAAATGAATCGGGTTGACAAGCTATAATTGGATGAAATGAATAAACCATAGAGTATGGAGAAACGTTGGGTTGATTGGGAAACAGTGGAATGATAGGTTACAACGGTTAGCTTCACTATGATCATCGAACATTGAACTATGCTCTTTGTTTGAAAACTCGGTTATGTGGTGAGAATTTGATTTGGATAAACGGATTTGGTTTTGAGAAAATTATATGTTGCATCCTATATAACCATCCTCGCATGCTATACATATGTTCATTATTAGTCATTTTTCAACGAGCCTCGGCTCATGTTGTTTAACAACATTTCAGGTGATTGCGGGAAGAAGGTGTTGAAGTGAGATGGATGGTCGTGGAATCCTTTTTGAGTAGTTTGATAGAATTACATATTCATTGATAGCATCTTTTGAAAAATGAAATTGTAAATGTAATTCTCATTTGAATATTTGAACGAATGTATTTGGGTTGGAGTAACTTGTGTTGTAAAGCTCTAAGGTCATATATTCGTGATGTGTATGTATGTGAGGGCATTGGGCTCGTTTTGTGGGTTGAATCCCTTGGGTTTGAATGAAATTGCATGATCTTAGGGGCTTGATTCCGGGTTTTTAGGGTGAAAAGGGTTGTCTCATTACTAAATGCATTTTTTATCTCCTATCTGAGCATATCAAAAAGCATGTTTGAAAATTATGTTAATCTAGTGTTCTTCCCAACACTTAGAGAAATTTTTAGGATTTTGGCTGGAATGCTCTCGGGTACCTCACCGCTGGAGCGATGGGGGGGCCCGCTCAAGCAGACTGCCGTTGTGTTGAAATTTTACGTCTTTGTTTAAATAGGGGTTTCTTTTGGTACTCTCTTGAGCACCCTTTGGGGTATAAAATGCTATATATTTGGGAATTGTTTCACAAGTAAAACTCTTACTTTTATTGTCACTTTTTACAAGAAAATTGGATGCCTCGTTCCGTTTACCGTAAAGAATCGTTTTACAAACTCGGTTGGTTGAGAAGTCTTTAAATCGGATTCTCGTTTTCATCATCCTCTTGGGTTTTTATCGTTACGAAATCGGGGCGTTACAGTATTTCCAATCTTAGTCCCTACAGAAATTTCTCTCTCTAGAACTTCAATAAAATTCTGAATTTGATTGCTTCACTGTGCAGGCAAGGTGCGGATTGTACAGTACGGACATGTTTGATGTGTTGGATTGAGTGAGGGGGATAGGAGGAATAAGCAATACAAAAGTACCATATATATATATTTAATACCATAGGATAGTAAATGGTTATATATATATATATTGTGGTATTATTTGTATTTGTTTGGTTAAAATGAGATAAAGCATGAAATAAGAGTTGGATAATCGTTTTTGGCCATTGAATAAGAGGAAAGATAATCCAGAGGGGGGGATAAATTATCCTGGAGTGAGATATATAATCTCATAAATTTCACACTGTTAATCCCTTATACGATGGATTAATAGTCCAATTCGAAGTAAACAAGCGTGGTATTAGTTATCCTGGTAGACAAAATCTGAAATGGTGGGTCCCACATGTTTTTCTTAGTCAAGTCCGGGGTCAAATCTGGTTCAACAAACATTTGCAAGATTTGCCATGACTTAAGTTATTGTATTTTTGCATCCATTTTTTATGAGAGGATGCAACACATGCACAACTATATTGCACTCATTGCAAGTTATTCACAGGGTTCTGAATAGGATATTTTGCATGTGGCAGTTTTATTGTGTCATTTTCAAACAACCCTCCCGATCCAGATAGGGACAGTGCTTCTGTACAGGAGTTTCTTAGCAGCATGGAAGTGGCTTTCAGGGCCCATTCGCTTTGGGCTGGTTGTTCAGAGGAGGAATTAGAAAGTGCTGGTGAAGTAAGGAATTCTTTCCTTTTATTTAACGCTCTTTCTTGGACGGCAGTGTAATTAATAAAATTTTTGTGGCATGTAATATCTTTTAATTTAAATTTATGTTTTTATTGAAGATATGAATATTCATACTACCTTTTGTTTTTGTGCGGCACTGCATGATATGGAATGACAGTACTTATGTGTCAATTGGCAGATTCTTTTCCCCTGACAAATCCCATTTTGGTCAAGTGGATGCTGCTTAATAAGAAAAGTTACTTGCTTGTTTAATCGATGATACTGTTATTGACATCTATCTGTATTTTGTGGAGATATATTGTACACTTCTAATCTCCATCTGAACAGGAATCTAGGTTTGAGTAAATTGCTTTCATGGGGATACCATTTCTAGGAAATTGTTATTAGAACCCAGGGAATCTAAAGAGATCCTTGGAAGGTTCTCCTCCTCGTTTTAGCACCTGAAACCTCAATTAGTTGCTATCCAGAATTTCCTGCAAGTCTTAGGAGTGTTTTTTGGCACTCAGAATCTAGCCACTTTTGAATCTAAGCAAAGTTTAGCTTACAACCCACAACACTTGCAACCTTCACTTGCAACCTTTCTAGTCCTTAAACATTGATGCTTTCCATAATATTTGCATAAACTTGACAGTGGGCACTATTCTAAATTTTCTAGCATGTGTTGCATTGCATCTACATTGTAGTGAAAGTTCATTTGATTAAGCAAAAGCTTGAATAGTTTTCAATAAATTTCCAGTCTATTTTTCAGATGGAAGCTTAATAGAAAAATTTAATTCTTACTCCGCCTCTTCCATATGAAGATTATTGTTCAAGGAGCCTCTGTGTTGACAAATAGTTTTGTTTCATGGAAAATCCACCATATGAGAAATGCGTACATTTATGAGTGTGTTGCATTTTCCATGTTTCTCCAACCCTAAAACCTTTACAATGAGTGCTAAGGACACACCACTAACTAAGCAAAAACTTCAAAGCCAACCTTTGGCTTGGTGTTAATCATCTAGCTCTATCCTTGCCAGTTTGAATATGATGAATGGGAACGACTATAACCGCTGGCATAAGAGCCTTCCAAGTAAGAGTAAGGCATTAGAAATGTGGTTTTTAAGCTAATATAAGAATAGATTCTTTATCTCTTCAATGCTGCTCCCAGATTAATTTGTTGAGTCAATACTTGTGTGCCTGCCTGTTTTGGATGGTTGAACAGCAGAGGGGAAGTCATGCCCATTCTCTCTGCAGGTGAAATTCCCAAAGAACCTGATTATGCTTCGCCGTACAGGGCTGAAGAAGGGGGCAATGTTTATTTGTTACAAAACCTACTTGAAAATTATCCACTCACTCTCCCTATTTCATTCTCTGTGGGTGTTTCTCATTGCTAACTTGACTCATGAAAGAAATGAATGTAAATGCCTATGTTAATATGTTAATAAATTTACATGTGAGGGCATTCCCACACATATATGCACATGGTTGTGTCTGTGTCTAAATTTTTTGGGAGCCATATCATAATTGTTATTGCTCTTGGCGTATGCTCCAGTGCATTGATTCATTTGGTATGCTCGATTAGTTCCTTCTTTTGTAAATTCTTTCTTCATTTCTGGAGTCATGCAATTTCATGGTGCAAATTTGCTGATACTGACATGTTCTTATATATTTTTTGTTTATGCTTACATATCAAATAAATTTCTTTCAATTACAGGGACTCGAGAAGTATGTAATGACAAAGTTATTTACACGTGTATTTGCTTCACTTCCAGATGATGTGAAAGTTGATAATCAATTGCATGAAAAGATGGCTTTAATTCAACAATTCATACGCCCGGAGAATTTGGATATCAAGCCGACTTTTCAAAATGAAACATCATGGTTGGTAAGTGTAGAAATAGATTTGTAAAAGTGAACTTTTCTATGATGTGTTCAATTGTTTTCCCTATCAATAATTGTCTACCTGAAGAAAATTTGTTGACATTATAATCAATTTACACGTGATGGTACTGTTTGGAATAATTAGAATGTTCCGTTACTTATGTTGTTAGAACATTTTTTTATGAAATCTGATTACGGGGCCCTTCATGAAGTGATACTGGCTTCAGGTGTGGAGTTTTTGGCTGCCAGAGTATAATTTCTATCACATTGACATATCATGGTTATAGGTAAACAAAACAATTGCTTTTGTGAACGCTCTTTTTGGGAATAGTAGAAATTGGATCCGTTTCATTCACACCCTAAGTTCGTGGCCTAGTTCTTATCAAAGAACAAATTTTGTTTTTTTTGTCCCAAATCTGCTATGCAAGCTGATTGTGTAACTACAAGTCAAGGTTAGAGAAAGAGAAAGAAAAAGAAGTTTTCCTGACCGAGATTACAAAAAATGTCAAAAATTAAATCCAAATCAAAATGTTGATTTTATTGTAAACTAGGTGAGCATATATAATAATACAATATATGTATCCCTTTACATCTATGTATATAAGAGCGCTCCTAAATGCAGCTGCTTCATTTGATCAATAGGCTTCTTTCTCTCTTTTTGTCAAATGCTCCTTGGGAGCTTCTTACATAAGTAGCATACAGTAGCATGTAATGGATCTTAGCTTTTTCTAAAATATTAATCTATTGAACTTTTTTCTGATACAAATATCGTAACACCCAGTGATCTCCTATTAATTATTAAAAAAAATAAAAAAATTCATAGC
This sequence comes from Heliamphora pulchella, assembly GCA_032270985.1. Taxonomy (NCBI): domain Eukaryota; kingdom Viridiplantae; phylum Streptophyta; class Magnoliopsida; order Ericales; family Sarraceniaceae; genus Heliamphora; species Heliamphora pulchella. Next base: position 2,275,775 of record JAULJZ010000005.1, read on the forward strand.
GATCTCCTCTGATAGCTATCAGTGCATCAAGACTCAAGTGGTCATGAACCAATATGGTGCGGTGGGCAAGTCAAGCTTGTAAGTCAGTTCAGCGCAAGTGGCTTGTAGACAAAACCTTCCTCCTTCAATCCCATAACAAAATGCATGGACTTCATTCTTTTTTTTTAAAGCAATTTTAACAATTCGTTAAATCAACCACTTGCAAATGTCAATGAAATCTAAAAGAATCTTCCCATGTCAAAGCCCACGACGAATATCTATCCGCACACAAACATACCTCAACACATAAAACAACATCAAATCCAAAAACTGATGCAGGATCGAGGAGAAATGACATGTTTGCAAGTCATTAGTTTATGGCACAAGTCTATTTTAGTTTTTTTTACCGGTTAGGACTACTTGTTTAGCTGGGGTCTTTTATTTCTCATTCTTGATTACCGTTAGGTATGCCATTGTAGGATTTTAGAGAGTCATGCATACTGGATTTTTTGGGGAATCTTTGTGCTCTCGTCATTTGGGTTTAGTTTCTTGTTTCGAGAGTTCCTTTCCGAGTTTGTTAAGATTCCTTTCTTGGGTTTCAATTTGGCCTCTTTTAGTTTTGAACCTATTTTGCTGGATTTTGATTCTTGATGTATCTATGCTAGATGGGGCAATTTGTAGGAAGTTTTTTTTGTTTTTTTTGTTTTCTGTTTGTAGGGTCTACTAGTATCCATCGAACGGGTCCTTTGATGTCATACGAATTGGCAGCAGTTGAAAGTTTTTCGTGGCTAAAGAACGAGTCTAGAACTCTTCTAGCAGTTTGAGTATAAATCTCAAACATCCCTCACGGGGTAGGGTAATTTTGTCATTTTTTCTTGTTGAATTCTTGGATTTGCATCGGTTCAAATCTATTTGCACATTCATGATGGAAATCTCAATCTCTCATCCAGAATCTATTATTTACAAACCCAAAACCAATTTCCATAGTTTTAATATTTACATCTGCTTTTTCATGGCAGAACAGTTGGGTGTCCTGCATCACTAACCCTAGAAGCAAATGTTTTGGAGAAGAAGATGAAGGGAGAAAAGATGTTATCATTCAAGCAAATAAGAAGCACAGTTAGATATACAAAAAAAATGCAACACAATAGTATTCCCACTGTCTCATCGCCATCTTACATGCAGTAAAACTGGTTATGTGATTTTCCTAGTAATCCTTACAAGTTGCCAGTACTCCCTCTATCCCATTTTGGGTGGCATGATTGACCATATACATAATTCAAGTAAAGCATCCCTGAATAGATGATTTACAAAAATGACACTTGGTACCATTTGGATTATTTTTCCGGTTATTGAAATTGTACTTAAATATAATTTTGAAGATGGGTAAATCGGAAAGTGATTATCAAACTTTTTGAATTTTAGAACTTTTACATGGAAAATGGCAATCTAAAAAATGGAAAGTTAACTCAAAATTGATATAGAGGGAGTAGTTCCCTTTCTGGCTAGCAATAGTTTGAAAATGCATCTGTATGGGCAATGAGATGATGGGAAATAAGATTGAGTTAAATTTCCTATTAAATGGATGATACTTGTAATAGGTATTTATTCAACCTTGCCTCTGGGCAAGTTGGTTAATCTCCTTGCCTCCGAGTAAGCAGGCCGTTGGGCCAATCTCCTCGCCTCCAGGTGCACAGGCCGTCGGGCCAACCCCTCCATAGATATATGTATATATATTAAAAAAAAGGTCCCAACGGATAACCATCCTCCCATTTTCACAAAAAAAGAAATCCACCTACCCATGCAGAAAAAGTTCAGCCGCAGCCCCCCTCTACATTTTCACAATAAAAGAAACATGCCCTTTCTCTGCCACCACACTCTCCCCCCTTCAGTTTCACCAAAGAGGATGACGCACATTCCCGCACCAAGTCATGTTTTGTTGGTTAAAAAAAAAAGAGAGGGTGCCGTGTCACCTCCCTAGGGGTGCTGAGTCTGACCTGCAACCAAAACAGAGGAGCACTCCTTCTAATACTTGATCTTCCTTCCCTAGTTACTAACATGGAACTTAATAAAAAGAAGAGGAGTAAAGCAGCGCCCCCTGGGCATGCTTCCTCTCTCTCCCCCTTCTTCGCAAATTCTCCTTAGCAAAAATTTGGGGCGGGGGGGGGAAGAGAGCGTGGAGGCCACACTCTTCTCTCTCCATAGTTTGACGGGACAAGACAAAGAACGCCATGCCTGCCAATCCTCGAAAGGTGTCCCCTCATACAAAAACAGAAAGCGCCATTCTACACGCCAAATGATCAAAAAAAGAACTCCGGCAAGGGGCTCTTTTTAGTGACGAGTTTGGTATAAGCGGGCCAAGCGGCAACTCGCCCAGGCGAGCCTAAAAGTGTGAAGGTGGTTGCACCCTAAAACAACACCAGACGGCCTAATGCACGCGTCTCCTCTCACACCTTGTCTATATTCAAGAGGCTTCTTGTCTTGTGGTGTCCTCGACTCACTGGCCACAAGAGCCCCCATAAGAGCTAGACACCCAGTCATGCGTAATCCATGCTGATACGTATAGATGTCAGAATTAATAAATCATGACGTGTCACCACTCCTCGATTCCTATAAAGAAGCCCAGGAACTTGTCATATTCTAGCTCCAGCGCCTATATATAGCATAGTTTTAAATAGCGGTAGCAGTAGCGGTTGCCGTAACGATAATGGTGGCAGTGATATAGTTTCGGGGCGTAACTGCCGTAGCATAACGGTAGCAGTAACCAGAGCTGTGAATTTTTTTCTTTTTTCGAACAACTACTTAAAATTTAATCGATGCACGTGTTTTTAGTCCAAAATTATATTTATTAGAGTTTAAAATAGTTTTGATGAATTTTGTGCACTCTTTAGACATGATTCAACACGTCTTAATTTTTATAGTAGTTTTTAAAATGTTTTAAAAAAATAATACGCTATTAAATATACAAGTATAACATATAATCTAAAAAAAAAAATATACAAGTATAACATAAAACAACCAAGATCTAAAAATTCTAAGCATAGTTATATGGATTTTGAACAAATATTTTAAAAACTATTTTTTTGAATTTATAAATCATAATAAAAAGTAATTAAATATTAAATATATGAATTTAACCTAAAATATCAACTACCAAGATCTAAGTATTCTAAACTTACTCTGAGTAGATATTAAACTAAGATTTGTTTTAAATTAATGTTTTTGATTTTTTTAAGAAAAATAAAAAATAATTAAACATTAAATATATGAATTTAATTTACAACAATCAAAATCTAAATATTATAAACTTTGCAACTTTGCAATTTTGCCTAGGCCTTGAACAAGTAATTTGAAAAGTATTTTTTTATAAAAAAGGCTTAAAATATAATTATAAAGTAATACAAGATTAAATATATGAATCTAACCTATAACAAACAAGATCTAAAGATGTTAATCTTATTTTGCTTAGATTTTGAAAAAATTCAGCCAAAAAATAGTTTTTTGGCATTTTCAAAGGCCAAAAAATACTAGAAATTAGGTAATTTTCGCAAATCAAGCATTACTCAAGTAAGTATGAGATTTACAATTGTTACGAAAACTTTTTGTTATGAAAAGAGTGAAAGAAATTGCACCAAAAAATAATTTCAATTGATTAACGGTTTTAAGAACCACTATAGCCGCTTTAACGGCCGTAGAGTACCGTAGCAGTATTGTAATGGCCGTAGTGGTACTGTAACCGGCTTTTACGCTGTCGTAACAACCTTTACAGCAACTGTAACAGCCTTTACGCATGAAATTTTTCGTTACACCGCTAAATCGGTCGTAACGGAAGGTATTGAAACCTATACGTAATGGTATTATGTAACGGTAACGACCGATTTTTAAAACTATGATATAAAGATCATCTCCATGAAGTGACAAACACATCACCTTCTCCATAAACTTTTGTAAGAACTCCATCATAGTTCATCATCATGTGGAGAAGAAACAATAGTAATAGGCAAACAAGGAGAAGACAAACCTCTGTAGCTCCCTGAGAAAGGAACCCTTCTCACTCCACGATCTAGCATCAAGTTGTTTCTTGGGTGCTAATCCAACAATGCGGTCAAGTTGTCTCTTGGTTGCCAGTCCAACCATCATATCGCTATCTCCCCCGCCTAGATTATCATTGTTTGGTTAGCAACCTCTGAGAGTTCCTTCTTCGGAGCGACACCTATCATGCCGTGAAGGTTGTGGCAGAGCCCAACCTCTACCAAGTCCACATCAGCATCACCCAAAAGAGAAGATAAGATGGTCAATCACCAGACCATCTGGTGACCCTATGTCCTAACATAATGGACTCCTCCACCCACCACCTCGAACTAGGGTGGGTAATGGAGGGAGAAGAGTTTATAGAGGAATCGTCCTCCCTACACCTGCCTTTCTTCACCCTGCCAATGAAAGTTATTCTCTGGAGCACCCAAGGAATCTTCGGTTCCCACTTTCTCGGAACTTTTTATTACCTCGTCATGCAGCACCATCTCTAACTGGTTATTCTCTCATAAACAAGAATAACTAGGCGGGAAGGGAAAGCCTTTACCGCAAATGGGATACACAGTCATCTACATATTGGAACCCTTGGGCCCCACAGGAGGCGTGTGGCTTATGTGGAATGAGTTCGAAATCGAATGCAATATTCTCCGGACTGACCAAGAAAAGATCTAAGCATTTGTCCGTGTTCCTCCAGGACCTCCAAGAGAATATACCAAAGAAAACTCCATTTTGTAATCGTTCATGAAGATATAAAAATATGCTAGATTTCAAAAATAAATCTCCACAATAAAATTTGGATACATACATTCACAAATGCATGTATGCAAGGGCCATTAATGTGTGTATCTAATCAACCTTGCCTCCGAGCAAGCAGGCCGTCGGGCTAGTCTTCTCGCCTTCAGCAATGAAGGCCATTGGGCTAATCTCCTTGCCTCCGGGCAAGCGGGCCGTCGGCCCAACCCCTTTTGGGAAAGTGGCCCCTTTGGGCAAGTGGGTTGACCAACGACCCACGTCATCTTCAATATCAAACCGATCCTAGGTTGGGAGCAGGGCCTAGGCACTTTTCTGCTCAGGAACAAAGGAGGCACGTGGTTAAGAGGCTAGAGTTCTAGGGTTTGTCAATGGAGTGGCCTCCAAGCAACTTCACCTCACCGGTCATAGAGAGAGATGCCTGATCAAGACGCAGAGCTCTCACAGGTTTAGGAGCTGGCATCTAGCCGACTAAATCGTATGATACTCCCTCAGCGTATCATATGGACCATCAGAGCCAGAAGATCATACCTGTAGAACCAATGGCGGACACTCTAGTCCTTAGTGATCTTGAAGATACCGGTGTTCCATCCACGTCGCCTATAAATAAGTACGCTCTAGTACTCCAGGACATACCATCTTCAATCTTGCTATCTTACTGCAAGATACAACCGCTCCATACCTTTGGTTGCTCTTCACTGCCACTATCTCTCTCTCTCTAAGGTTGCCCTAGGCTCTCACCTCCTCCACCTCCGACGTCCTCGAGCCACCATCTTCCCAAATTTCACTACTTCGGCCCACGCCGGAACCCTACTCCTACACTTGTCACACCCCAAATTTCTTAACCTGACTGTACGATTCACACGGTTGGGGGTGTAAGTTAAGGTCAAATTCAATCTCAGAGTCAATATCAAAGTTCAAAGAAGATTTAATATGAAAGAGGTAGAAAAGTCAAATTGGGCGACTTCTGTATGGACGGGGGTCACCTCTGTCTGGATGGAGCTCCATAGAGCTGTTCCCAACTCTCAGTCACAGCCCGTCCAAATGCCCAATGGCTTCGTCCGAATGGCTGAACCCAGAAGCCATCCCCAATTTCTTCCCTATTTCATTTGGATGCTCTATGGGCTTCATCCGGGTGGCTGACACAGTGACCAAACTCCTCAACACTGCTCAATTTCGTTAGATGGTCCCAAGCTCCATTCGGACAGAGAATTCCAAAAAGCTCCAGTTAAGCTAATGAGTTCAAGCCCAAAACCAAAATATTCTAAGGCCACAACCTAAACATGTATTATCTTAGTATAAACGATAAAATTACAATGTGACTAGGGCTCAAAGCCACTATTATAATATACCACCATTACAGCACCTATTCTTGAATATTCATTCATTACAGTTGTAATATGATCTCAAACATTATGCATCAACTCTCAAATACTTCCTATCATGTTATCATTCTGTTATATGATCTGAAATAAACACCTACATTTTGAATAGAAATGTGGCCTTAGGCCCACAATATCCAAAGGAGAATTGCAATCCTTAATGATCCCCTGGCATCATCACGTTGCTCAACGTTGGTATTTAAAATATTAGGCATGAGCATGATAGTACGGTAGACTATGCAAATAGATGTTATGAAGTGAAATGCATAATATATATAGCTAAGAAAGGTGCGATGCCCATGTAACAGGGAATTTGGGATAAGTATTGAAATATTGAATATAGGTGTTAGAATATTAGGAGAAAACCCAAAGACTACCTATGTATTTGCAATCTTAATTAAATAATACAATGCTAAAGAGGGGTTTATATAGACTAACCCCACTAGCTTAAAAACTAAACTACCCACAATAAATAAACTAGCAATGGGGCACAAGCGATGCGTGCGCAACTCGAGTTATGTAAAAAATTATATATACCATACGATAAATTACACAAAAAAATAAAACTAAAAGATTACAGTACTATCAATTCATTCGTACCCGTCATATATGTTAGTTCCACAAAATTTATACTACTATCAATTTAAAATACAAAAATAATTAAGCACATTATCTATTGAACCTGAGTACTTATATATATATAGGCATATATATTGACAGAAAGGAGGAGAAAAAGAACATAAGCGAAGAAGAAGATGAAGGAAGAAATTATGTTTCGGAGAAAGAAGAAGACTTCCCAGGAAAGATCTTAGGGTTTCCGACATTATGTATACTTTTATTTTAATCTAAACTTTTGGGTCCTTTGTAGAGTTAACCCGCTCAAACCCAGGAATCTTAAAAAAATTCAAATTGGAAGGTTAGAGTCAGTTTGTAAATGTAAATCAATGTTGAGATTGAAAGAGTTTGCAAATCCATACCCACGAATCTGTAAATCAATGTTGAGATAGAAAGGTTGTATCTCATCTTTAGTTGATAGAGATAAATATGTGCGACTGAGATTGGAAGTTTGTATCTCATCTTTTAGTGGTTGTCAAAGTGAAACTGATAATTAGTTTTGTGCCGGATGAGGCGGTAAGTGGTGGGTACGTGGGTGTTGTGAATGGTTGTTTAGTTGGTTATTACAATTTTGTCCCTAGCAGTTAACTAAAGTTAAAGCAAATATGGAGTGATTTTTAATATTTTTAATGGGTTTTAAGGCAACTACAAAATCTGGTGAGCCTCATGATACCAAGTAGAGTGTTTGCTTAATAAGATGGTATTAAAAAAATTATATTCCTCACACCTCTTAAACTCAAGATGCGATAGCTGAGAGCATCGAGAGTTTGCTAAGAAGAAAAAAATGGGCTGCAGTGTGAACAAAATGACAATCAATTTTAATATGCTTTGTATGCTCATGAAAAATCGAATTATGAGCAATCTGAACAACACTTTTGTTTTCATAATACAAAGGGGTAGACGAAGGAAGCGAGACACCCATATCAGATAGAACCCACTAAAGCTACACTATCTCAGCAGTAGCATGGAACATAGCATGATACTCAGCTTTTGCGGTGGAACGAGCAACCACAGATTGTTTCTTGTTTTTTCAAGAAATAAGAGAATCCCCAAAAAAAACACAAACCGGAGGTGGACTTGTGATCAGAAGTATCTCCTGTCCAATCGGCATCAGCATAAGCCATATGAGTCAAACTCGAAGTGGAGGAGAGAAGGTATTGAAGAATAGTACTATGAACATAACGCAGTATGCGTAGTAAAGCAGCCCAATGAGTAGACCGGAGAGCTGAGATAAATTGATTAACGATATGGACAACATAGGCAATATTAGGACGGGTCACCGTGAGATAGATCGAGTAACTAACTAGCGCACCATACTCAGTTGGATCCTCAAGAGGAACACCATCAAATG
>JAULJZ010000005.1:2283893-2296304 GCA_032270985.1 Heliamphora pulchella
TGTAGAGAATTTGACATTACCTCAATAGGAATGTCAACCACCTTGTCATCAATGAGATGGGCGCGAAAGAATGTCCTTAGTGTACTTGGTCTAAGATGAAAGATAACCCTTAGGAGAAGATGCAACTTCAATGCTAAGTAAATAACATAGAGGACCCAAATCTTTCATTTCAAATTCTTGGAACAAATGACGCTTCACATCATTAATAGTAGCAGAGTTAAGGCTAGTAATGATCATATCATCTATATATAATAATAAAAGAACTAAGCTAGTAGAGGTGTGCGGAGTAAGCAGAGCAGAGTCATGTGGCCTAGGTTGAAAACCAATCTGTAGCATAGCATGGAGATATTGCTTAATCCCATATAAAGCGCGATGAAGGTAACAAACAAGGCTATGAGATGAGAAAACCCCAGAGAAAGACGCATATAAACTTCTTCAGACAAATATCCATTGAGAAAAGCGTTCTTGACATCTAACATAAGTAGAGGCCACTTGTGGATAATAGCAGCCACAGAACTCAAAGTGCGAACAGTAGTTATCTTGGCAACAGGGGCAAAATTCTCCTCATAATCAACACCATATTCATGAGAAAACTCTTTAGCAACTAAACAAGCTTTATACCTCTCCAAAGAGCCATCAGAGTGAGTTTTGACTTTATAGACCCACTTGCAACTAATCAAATTCTTACCAACCAATAGTTAGACCAACTCCTAGGTCTGAGTTTAGGTAAGAGAAGTGAGCTCATCATTCACGGCAGCAATCCAATTAGGGTCAGTACAAGCTTCTTTATAGGACCCGGATTCAAAATAAATATGGAGGCTAGAAGAAAAGAGCGATATGAAGAAGAGAAACAAGTATTACTAAAACTAAGTAATTTTACCATTGGGCGACGATCGCGAATGGGGTAGTGGCATGCAGGCAGATTAGAGTCCAGAGATGCAGATGGGTAGTCATGAGAGCTGGAGGGTTGGACGGCTATGAGAGTAAATCGGAGAAAAATGCGTTATAGTAGTACACGGAGGAGCAGGAACCCGAGAGAAGATATGTTAGATGGCACATCAACAAATGCAGGAGGGGGAAGGCTGGATGGGTCAATCGTACATATGCACTCATCAGGAGAACATCATAGGGAAAGGGATCAAGATGAATCAAGTCTTCTTTGATTATTGGTGTGGATTTCGGGGGTTCATTGAAGTAAGGTAAACATTCAAGGAAGGTAACATGACGGGAAACATACTACTTTTGAGTGACTAGATTATAGCATCGATAACCTTTCTAATTGATGTCATACCCTAAGAAGACACATAAGGTATAACGAGTAATAAATTTAGTACAATCCCATTTAGGGAGAAGAACAAAGCGGGTTGAGCCACAAACATGCAAAATGGAATAATTTGGGAGTTGGCTATGCAGGTGCTCATAAGGAGAAACTCCATAAAGAAGTTGAGAGGGCATCCGATTTAAGAGATAGGTAGCAATGAGCATAGCTTCGTTCTAAAACACAGAAGGTACAAATGAGGAAAGAGGGAGGGATTTGGCTGTTTCGAGAAGGTGGCTGTGTTTTCTTTCAGCACGACTATTTTAAGCTGGAGTATCAGAATGAGAGGATTGGTAGATTGTTCCATGAGAAGGTAAGAATGCTCTGAACTCAGATAGAAAATATTTGCCACCTAAGTCAGTACGAAGAATTTTGACAGAAATGGAGAATTGATTTTGAACCATGGAAGGAAAAGTGCGATAAATTTTGTAAAAATCAAATTTATGGGTCATCAAATAAACCCAAGTAAACCGGCTATAATCATAAACAAAAGATACATAATACATTGAACTGCCCTTCGTTAGCGCTGGAGAAGGACCTCACATATCAGTATGTATAATATGTAAGGGAAAGGGCGAAAGAGAGGTACTTCTATTGAATGGTAAAGTAAACATTTTTGCAAACTTACATCCACTGCATTATGAAATATCACAAACAGAAATGTTTCCCAGAACACCAGATTTAACTAAAAGTCTTAAACTCTCATTAGATAATTTATCTAATCTAGAATGCCAAAGATAAAAAGATGAAGAATTTGGATCTAAGCAAAAAGAGGACAGCAGTGAAAATGGCCTCCAACAGAAGATGCAAACTCTCCAAAAAATAGAGATTACCAACTCTACACTCTATCGCAATCTGCATTTTCTACTGTTGATCATGCACAATACAGCCAGGGGAAGAAAAACATCAAAGCCGGAATCAAACAATTGATTAACAGACAAGACTTAAAGATAACTGAGGGACATAAAAAACATTAGGGATAGATAATAAAGGGGATGTAGTGGGAAGAATCGAGACAATAGAGACAACATGAATGGGCAAGACCTGACCGAGTTGTGGTCATATTAAAAGTTTGTGGTTGAATACCTTGGGTAGCTAACATGAAGGACTGAAATTGCTCAAACAGAGATTGCCTATGAGAGGATGGAACGTGGGAGGGGGTAGGTGCTGCCAGAGCCCCCAGAAGGGCAAGGTAACTGCTGCGATGGCCGTGATGACGATTGATTGCGACCCTTGGGTTGCAGAAGCTTAGGACACGCATTCTTTCAATGCCCCTTTTGGTGGGAAAAACTGCACTTATCTATAGCAACCTGAGGTTTGGGCTTATGTGTAACCTAAATCAAATGTGATGCTGGAGTAGGTAAGATAGGTGATGAGTAAAGACTAGAGGAGGCAGAGGAGACGACAAAGACGGATTGCGAAGGAGCAACACGAGCTACTTTGAGCCTGGTTTCCTCAACTATAAGCTCACGGACAGAACCATCAACTGAGAGCAATGGGGATCGATGTAGGATAGCTTCACGAATAGGCTCAAATTAATCTCGAAGGGCCATGAGAAATTGGACTAGATGCTTTCCCCCCGGGTATTTTACATAACTGCCAAGGAGCTGTAAATTGGGAGGTTCTATAATAGTTAATTAGTCCCAATAATTTGTCATCTCATTATAAAACCCTCGAGTAGATTTGTCTTTCTTATTAGCACATCGAATGGACATTTCTAATTCATATTGCTTAGCAAAATTCGATTCGAGATACATGGTCCTTAAATAATTCCATACTCTCTTTGCTGTGTCATATTTTGAGAAGTTCAAATCGATACTTGGTTGGACAGAATTGTGAAACAAAGTGAGAATCTGTGCATTTTCCTTATCCCATGTAGCAACTGCAAGTTCATAATCTACTGCCTTAAGATCAAAAGACTGTGCAATTGAACCCGTGACGTAACCACACAGACCTTTGCCATTAATAAAATTCTTCATTACACTCCACCAATATGAATAATTATCACCTGTTAATCTGATGCTTATGGTTTGCAATTTATTCTCAGACATGATTTAGAGACGAATATAACAAATAATCCAAGAACAATGGAGAAAGTAATAAATCAAGAGAAAATAGATATCCCGTTAAGTTGGAGACCCAATCGGAAAGACGAACGATATACCAAAGAGAAGGCGATGCTAATCAAACCCCAAGATAGAAGTCAAATCTCCCACTATAATACTTCAGCTTCATAGTTGTGGAATCAAAAGGCAGTAAGTCGGAGGAAGCAAGAAAATCTCCGGGTGTAATACTTCACTTTCATAGTTGTGGAATCAAAGGCAGCAAGCTTCAAGGAAGCAAGCAAATTCTATTTTTCAGATTTGTGCTCACTAAAGAGAGGCAGGAAAGGCGAAGGCAGCATAAAAAAGAAGAGGCAGAGGCGGCGCAGCAAAGGAGAGGCGACGTTGGCGGCATCACCAGGAGAAGCGACACAAAGGAGAAGAGGCGATGTTGGTGGCGGCACTAAGAGAAGTGACACAAAGAAGAAGAGGCGGCAGCAGTGCTATCCGGCAAGGGGTCCAGCTATAACTTCCGACGACAGCGACGGTGGCAGGTTTGTACGGTGCTTAGGGTTTGTGCTCTAGTACCATGTTAGAATATTATGAATGTTGGATAGCTTGATATATGTTGTTGAGTCCACTTCCTAACAGTTTAAGTTTTTGAAAAAATTAGTAACTTAACATGGATTAGAGCTCTGGTTCCACGAAATCTTGGGTTCAAGTCTCGTGATGTGTTTCCATGTTATATTTGTTATTGTGCACTATTTCTTGGTGTACCTATTTAGTTTGTTTGCCTCTTCACTTGCGAGACAGGGTCGCACGTGTGGAGTGTTGGATAGCTTAATATACATTGTTGGGCCCATTTCCTAATAGCTTAAGCTTTTGGGATAATTGGTGACTTAACAAGGAGAAACCCCAAAATATTAACTATGCATTTGCAATCTTAATTAAATAATACAATGCTAAAGAGGATTTATATAGACTAATCCTACTAGCTTAAAGACTAAACTACATACAGGAAATAAATAAAATTATATTCCTCACAATAGGTGCGTGAATATGTCCTGAACAATTAAATATATTGCATATTTTGTCATATCCTGACATTAGATGTTATTACTAAGAAATGTACTTATGATTTAATAAGGATTTAGGGGGAAAAGGAAATTTTTATCTCCTATGCATGTGAGATAGAATATTTTGTTTTTCATTACTATCAAATGTGTGCCTTTTCATCTTTAAATATGGAACAACAATTGATTGTATAGAGAGGTTGGACATAAACGGTGTTACATTAACTCTTTTAAATGTATCAAGTACTTGTGTCAGACAATCGACTCTTGATATGAGAGATGTGTCTGGTTTTCTTATTTGGACACTCGCCTAGAAAGCATATTTAGTAATTCGAGTTTTCTATAGAACTATGCATAAACTCTCTTATTATGGATGAAATCCTATATGGAGTTTTATAAACACCTTTTACCGTAGAAAATAAAAGAATATATTAAGAAATATTAATATTTTTCCATATCCCAGTGGCATTGACATGAGAATTAGACGAAATCTGACACTTTGACGCATACCCGCACCCAACATTTGTACCCAAGTGTATGTAACATAGGACATAGATACCATTCCCTTACTCTTGTCAAATCTAACGGACACAGGTACATTGGGGGAAAATAAAGAGTCAATGTAATATAGCATATAGTTTTCGTTTTACATGATATTATAATATTATAGATATTAAGGTATTGACCACCAACTCCTTTGAAATTGGAAGGGTTGTTAGAGAGAGTGGCAACTTATTTCTATTCTCAATATGCCCCTTCACGTGTGATTAGATTATCGTCTATAAGCGGGCCAAACATGTACAAGCATTTTAATCATCAAGTAGGCAATGAGGTTCAAGCACAAGATTTATTGGTTACTCTGATATCATGTTAGTTTCTTGGAGGCATTCAACTCAAAAGCAATTGGCAGTAGGTGGAAAGGCATCTAAATAATGGTCAAACTTGCGTGGATTAGAGAAGCAATGTAAGACTAGTCTCCGACTCTCCTGCACATGGAGGTGATAGAGAGATGAATGAAAGGAAAGAGTCCCTGGGCAGAGACTTGGCCCGCGAGGTCACCCATAACCCAACTTTGATGTCATGTTAAATTGTTAATAGCCAATTTATCTAATAGCTTAAGTTGCTAGATAGAATAAGGGGTGAGTTTATTATTTTTGTCCTTGAGAACATATAGTTTTTCCCATTTATTATCAGTTCAATGGGTATTTTATTAATTTTTTTTGCCTTTTCTTTCCAGTATAATGCGCTAAATTTATGTATCCTAATGTGTTGTTTGTTTTGGAATTGCGGTCCAATAATTTTGTCAAAAACATCATTACATTGCAACCTGTCTCTTCCCTTCTTTTGTGGTTGACAATCGACAACAATTGAACCCTTAACCCCACTCCATGTTGCCCTTTGGAGGCTAGCTGCAACAGATTTGGTTTCTACAGCAGAAATCAATACAAATGGCCAGATTTCTGCTCAGTTGGACATACGTCCTCTAAAACTATATTATGGCAAGATATGTGCCACAACCAGTCTTTCCCCAGGAATTCGTATTCCATTTTGTCAACCCGTCTTTGCTTCCCTTTCATACCATTTGGTTGGAGGAGGTTCCTCCAATCAAGTCCGAGAATATATCAAACCCTATTGAGCCATATTATATGCAAATTGCATTGGTTGCTATCATTTCATCATAATTTTGTATCCTGGAACTTCTATTTTAATGGTTTGTGCCACAGTATCTTTGTTTTATTTTCAAGCATGCTGTTAATATTCCTGGAAATATTTTCAGTCTTTATAAGTCAAATTTTGACTAGAAGAGTTGTTAGGACATATTGACTATGCTGTTTGAGAACTCATCATATTTGAAATATTTGTAATTTCTTTTATTAAATTCACCAGTTTAGTAGTGACCAAATTTTCTCTTTGCTACACGAAGATGTTCTTTCCCCGACTTTCAGTAGCAATAATGTCTTATCCTAGTAGCAGTGTTGACTGCTGTATATTCGTTCCATTATGGCAGCTTGCACAGAAAGAGCTACAGAAGATCAATATGTACAAGGCGCCAAGAGACAAACTTGTTTGTATACTCAACTGTTGCAAAGTCATCAATAACTTACTGCTCAATGCTTCTATTGCTTCAAACGAGAATCCTCCTGGAGCTGATGAATTTCTTCCTGTTCTTATTTATGTTACTCTAAAGGTAAGGTCTGTAGTATTTGACACAACTTTGTTTTGTTCATGACTGTACATACCTTGTATTTTGTTTCAAAATTGGTACATACCTTCTGTTTCATTCTCTGGTATTTTACATTTCCAAGTGCATGCTCCTTATTTCTCTTTAGGTCTTTTATTATCTATTGTGACATCAATTATTTTTTAAATGCCTCCAAAGTTGTTAATGCCGGACGTGGAGGGATAAGAGATAGAAGAAGAGTAGCGCAAAAGGGTCAACACCCTAACATAAGGCCACAACCTTAATCTCAACTTTTTATTAATCAACTCTGAATAATATATCAAGAAAACCTCTTATTTATAGGCCTAGAAACCCTAATTAAAAGAGAAACTAGAATTCTTCATTGAATGAAAATAAGATAACATCCTAATTAAAAGATGTTCAAATATTTAGAATCCTAAACTGAAAGGAAACAAAAATAAAATCATAATTAAAAGATAATCTAAATTAAAATAAAATTGTTGATAGGGCCACTATTCTGCATCATTTTTCTCTACTGAGAAAAAGAACTTGACGTCGAGTTTGTCTTGAAATACTAAACTTTTCCATGGCAATGAATCAAATACGTTGAATATGCAAGCTGCTTTAGTTTATTTGCGTGCTAGCTAATCTTGATCGTGACACAGTTAACAAGGTTCACTAAGATTGGATTGCATGTCCAATCAAAATATTCAATAGCAATGAAATCATTTGTTCTATATTGAGAGTCTTCTATTGGTGGACAATCAATAGAACTGAACAAGTTGAGTACACCCTTATGTTCAAGAGATCTTTTAGTTGATGAAACCATTTTTTATACTAGAACTTTTTATTCTTCAATGGCTGAAGGAGGAATAAGATTATGTCACTCATGAAATGGAGTACACTTAGACTTTTCTTGGTCCATAATGAGGTAGTGTTGCAGAGCAGGCATCGAGGTGGGAGACCATTAAGTTTACACCTTATCTTTCTTTGGAAATGTAGGTTTCAAGAAAATCATTTTCCCATTATATATGAAGCTAATGGTGTTATCTTTCTTGTTATAAGCGGCACTAAATTCATCCATTCAAGGATGATTAATCAACACGTGCAAAATTGTCATGGAAAGAACATCACATCAAATCTCATCAAAATAGTCACCTAATTGAATAGGAACCGAACACCTTTGGGAGATTTAAGAATGAATGTTCCAAGCCAACGCAAACCAAAATAAGTCTTTGTCCCAATTAATTAAGGTTGGTTACATGAATTTTTTTACGTCATTTTGTTCTGTTAAAGGTTATATCTTCAGTTAATTTCAATAGGTTCATATTTTTTCTTAATACGGCATTCTATGTCAATTTAGGTCTACACCTCCCCTTAGTATTTTCATTACTCATGATCTTGTCGCTTTTTTCTATTACTGCATGAACTGTTCTACGTTGTATGTGTCAAAACTACCTTAATCTATTTTCTCTTAATTTGTTCTCAATTGGTGCGACCCCTACCATTCCAAAATAATTGATAGGGTTGTAGGTGTAGTACAGGCTGAAGTTTTATCCTTATAACGCCTAATGAGGATACCACATTCATTGGATATAGGGATGACAATTCGCCCCGCTCCGCCCCGCTCCGCCCCCTCCTCGTTAGGGTCGGGTTCCTGCCATTTGTTCGGGTTAGGGTTGGATTTGGGGAAAAAAATAAGAACCCCATTCGGGGACGGGGTGGGTTTGATTTTTACAATTCTCGCCCCGAACCCGTCCCCAATATATATATATATATATATATATATATAATACCCTTATTATTCTTAAAAACCTCAAAAATACTATTTAGCCGTAAGGATGGCAACGGGGCGGGGCGGGGCGGGGCGGGATTTTGCTTTCCCTGTCCCCGTCCCCGTCCCCGTTAGTAGCTTTACTATCCCGCCCTTACCCTCGCCCCAGCCTCGTTCCCTGTTGGGGAATCAAAATTTCTCCCCTTCCCTTATAGAGGAACAGGTCCCCGGCCTCACCCCGTTCCCGGTACAGTGTAGCCATTAGCCAATAGAAGACATGTAAATAGAAATCTTAAAAAACTCAAAATATAATTATTCCATTCTTATTATCTCATAAAACCTGTTCCATGTAAATCATCACTAATAATTTATAAACCACGTAACATTAGCATATAATCCAAAATAAAAATCATTAATCACCATAAATTCATCATACCCAAAGAAAACATAACAATTATATCAAGTTTGCAAAAAGGAATAACAATGAATCTTGAAAAAATGGCAACACATTGCCAGCAACCAAGTACACGAAAGTGGAATAATAGTTAAGCTTGCAAAAAATGGCAACACGTTGAGCAGTACAACAGCAACCGGCCAACCAAGTCCAAGCATCCAACCAAGTTTGCACCAACTTTCAAACCAACCCTATTTCTGTAAATCTAAAAAGAAAAAAAAAATTTGAAACTTATTAATTCATAAGAACTATATAATAAGAAATGCAACTGTTATAAATTTATTTTCAGTGGTCAATAATTAATGACACTTACCTTGTCATCACAATCAATAAGCGTAATAGGTGGCTCAATATCATCAGCAACCTCATTAATTGTTGCAAAAGAAGCAAAACCAAGTGACTCCATTTTTGATTCACCTTAAAAAGAAGAAGAAAAAGGAGGAAATAAGTAATTATATTATCTTCATTATAAATAGGAGGAGTAAAATTTAAACATGTAAATTTCGCTTACCTTCATGTTTAGCCCCCCATAACCAACTTTGAGCACACATCAGTACCTCTAAATTTTTGGGACGAAGCCTACTACGATGTGGAGTCACTACCCGACCACTACTGGTAAATGCTGATTCTGAAGCAACTATGGACACGGGAATAGCT
The DNA here is from genome assembly GCA_032270985.1 of Heliamphora pulchella. Classification (NCBI taxonomy): domain Eukaryota; kingdom Viridiplantae; phylum Streptophyta; class Magnoliopsida; order Ericales; family Sarraceniaceae; genus Heliamphora; species Heliamphora pulchella. The sequence continues at coordinate 2,293,394 of JAULJZ010000005.1, forward strand.
AACACATCTCTAGCTATAGCTTGCAAAGTTGGATACTTAAGCCCACATGATTTTCACCATGCCAAAATATCAAAATCAGGACTTCTTGATAAGACATCCTCCCCCAAATAATGATCGAACTCTGATTTGACATTCACAGTATTAAACTTCTTTTTGCTAGAAACAAACAAATCTTAGTCAGATAAATCATCTACATTCCCACAAGCCAAGTTTGAAATGTCTAAAAATTCACCACCACCATTCCCAAGTCGAATTTCGTCTTCTATAATCAATTCAAAACAATATTGCCGAATTCTCTCAATTTCAAAAGAAGACTCATCCTTGTAGATTTTTGTGTAATAATATTCAATCAAAGTCATCTTGTATCTTGGATCCAACACTGCTGCAACTCCTAGAATGCCATAAACAACTGACCAATACTTCTCATATTTGACTATCATTTTATATGCCATATTTTTGATCACTTCAATTAGAGACTTCACCCATTGAGATAAAGCAATTTTAATCTCACACACCTTTGGGAAAAACAAATTTGAAGTGAGAAATTTAGTCCTACTGAACACCTCAGTAGCATTATAAAAGATTTTCAACCATCCGCATACTTCTTTAACAAACTCCCAATCACTTTCAATTGGCAAAGTTTTATAGTGCGGCTCACGGAGTTTTAATCGAGAAAAAACATCCCTATATTCTAAAGCAATCTCAAGCATAAAAAAAAGTAGAGTTCCACCTAGTTGCACAATCAAGAACTAATTTCTTAGAACTTTGAATGCGTAATTGGCGGATTGTTTCTTCAAATTTCTCCTCTTTTTTTGGTTTTGCTCTTCCAAAACATCACTTTCTCTAATTTTCTCAACATCTCCTTTGATCACCTCTAATCCATCTTTCACAATCAAATTAAGAATGTGAAGGGCACAACGCATGTGAAATAATCTCCCACCTAGCAAAAGAGAATTAGGATCCCACTTCTCTAATAAGATTGGAATCATTGCATTATTACTTGAACAATTATTTACTGTGAGAGTTGAAAGTTTCTTATCCATATTCCAATCTAAAAATGTCTCCATCAACATATCACACAACACTTGTGACGTGTGGACATGGCACATAAACAAACCTAAACAAAAAAATTACAAATAATAATTAATAAAACGAATTAAAGGATAAATAAATCATACATTGATGCTTATAAAAGGTTAAAAAGGATAATATCCTTAGAATGCGACTTTGCAACTTCTAAGCATCATCAATGAAGTGGGCCATGATAACCATGAATCCTCTCTTTTGATCTTTTGATTGCTTGATGTCCACATATTGGTTGTGAATGCAACTCCACTTTGATTTTTCTCAAGCACTTTCATTGTTTTTCCCCTCTTAAGTTCATATATTTTTAAAACAGCACTCTTAATAGTGTTAGTAAAACCATTTTAAACGATGGTTGAAGGGCTTGTACAAATCTTCTAAAAACAACATGATCCACTACAGAAAGAGGATATTCGTGCATTATAATCATGTGGGCTAGCTATTTCCTAGCAAAATCTTGGTCAAATGATTAATTCTCAATTTTTTTTTCCCTCCCCATTTATAAAATTTGCTGTGATAACCTTTAGCCTCATGCCAACCACTTTTCTCCAAGCACATATTTGAAATGGTCATGCAAGTGCTTTGTCCCATTTTTGGATGCACCCTCTAACTCCTTTTTACAATAATTACATATTGCCTTATCTTGTCCATTGATTTTTTTCTTCAAAAAGTGATCCCACTCTACTTAATTTTCTTTTTCCTAAAGTAGAGTCGCCTTTACCATCATCACCAATATCAACCGAGAGGGGAGGATTTTTTTCAATAGGTGTTTGTACTTGTGAGTTGTCAACATGTATTGATGGTTGAATAACATCAACACTTGTCAACATACCTTCTTGCATGGACATTTTTTCACTGTTATAACAAAAAAAAAAAATTGAACAAAAATCAGAAGAGAAAAGATCTTTATCTTCAAAAACAGGATAAGATATATATATATTTCAAGTACAAAACTTACCCTAAATTGACAACAAGTTTTCATCAGCCCAACTATCAACATAGAAAACTCTTTAAGTGTCGGGGAACTTTATAAGAATTACCACTTTTAAGTAAGTACATTAATATGAAGAGGCCATTTTCCGTAGTATACTTCGTTGTTTTTACACAAAAAAAAAAAAAGACAAAGAACTAAAGAATGAAAGGAAAAGAAGATCAAGAAACATGTATATCAACCATACAACCATATGTATGACAGACTCCAATTACCTTCTCAGTTCCCACTAATTCGAGTCAATGGATCCACAAGAGACTCCCAATTATTGCCTTCAAACATCCTATGACATCTCAATGAGTTGCTACCCAAATTGTTTTAACATATTTATAGATTTGAAGCATCATAAAGCTGTTAGAAGAAAGAAAATAATAGGGAGCTGTATCCAACTGGATAGACGAGCACATTTATTTATATTAGAAAGAGGAAACACCATAACAACTATGTAACCACACATACAATAATAATAATAGTAATAATAATAATAAACTACTACTAACACCCCCGTAAGTTGGAGCATATATATCAATCATGGCCAACTTGTTACATAAATATGAGACACGCGGACCCGGTGACGCCTTGGTGAAAATATCTGCGACCTGTTTGCCAGTAGGAATAGAGCCAAAGTTAACAACACCTTTCTGATATTCCTCACGGATAAAATGGCAATCAATTTCGATATGCTTTGTCCTCTCATGAAAGACGGGATTGGTGGCAATATTGATAGCAGATGTATTATCAACCCAAAGTCTGATCGATTCTCTAAGAGGGAAGTGTAACTCTGTCAAAATCTGCTGAAGCCACATAATTTCGGCAGTAGCTAGAGCCATAGCCCGG
>JAULJZ010000005.1:2296404-2309199 GCA_032270985.1 Heliamphora pulchella
AAATCCCGTTAAACCCATACACTAGGTTAACACCTTCCTTGATTGAGATCAGTGCTGACTCACCATCAGACCAATAAGTTAGTGGTAATGAGCAGATGGTGACTTTTGGGAAGTGAGCACCCAATAACGAGGGTTGGCATTGCACCTGCAATGTCCGCGGAATTGTAGACCCATATGCTTCTATGGTCCTACCAATGTGGATCCAACCATTGGAGATGTCAAACTCCAAGGTAAGGACAATAACTGAGGAAAGTTGAGGGAAGAAATTGAACCTAACTACAAAGAACCAAGCCCATATACCCTTAAATCAATGCCCTGAGTTTATAGCTTGGACCACCAGTGCTGACTCACCATCATGTCAACAAGCTACCCGTATGTAACAAATGGTGAGAATTTAGGAGATACACAAACCATTGCACCTGGACTGTCAGAAGAGTGGTAGATCCATACCCTTCACCAATGTGGACCCAACCTTTGGTCATGTTAAGCCTCCAAAATTAATCTCCTCACCAACTATCCCTTTTAGTCCCCTCATTAACCATGCCGCCATTGCCGCCGCCGCTGCCACCATTCACAACTAAATTACACCTTCTAGGGTACAATTGACTCTTTCTAACAAGTTATGTGTACTAAGCCAAATAATCTTCTTCTCATTTGCTAGCCCTTGGTGTCATCGAGTTGATGGCATAATGCCCATTTTCTATTTTGAAGAACAATAGCCAAAAGCACACACTAGCATTCCCAACCATAGTTATAAAGGTGCGCTCAGGCACAAGGCGGAACGAAGCTCCTCATAAGCGCATCAACAGGTACAAGGCGAGGTGACTAACAGAATCAGCATGATTTGTGCGAGTAAGCGACACGCCTCAAGCACAATTCAGTCAATGGTTACCCAAATCTCAAAAATCATAAAAAACACCTAATAAAAACCTCAGTTTGTCCAAGTATGAAGACGAAGAAACAGAGAGCCAAAGACTCGAGGCAATCCTCTCCGACTAATTAGAACTCATCCGAATCAAAGAAGAAAATCAGCCGACCAGGTAAAGCCCCTCCTCTCTTCTTTTCCCTTTCTCTTTTTCCTTCTTACTTCATTCTCGCATCACTCTGGTCTGTCGGCTATCATCCCTCTTTCTTCTTCCTTCCTTCCTTTAAGTCTTGTTTCGTCTCTCGATTCTCTCTAGAGTCGGCCATCCGCGATTTTTCCTTCCTTCACCAACGGGTTTTTTTCTTTCAACGACTGGTCTTTCTTCTTCAATGACTGTTTTTCTTCACTAATTGATTCTGTCCAGGAACTGAGTTTTTTTTTTTTTTTTCAAGTGATGGGTCTCCTTGTTTTTCCTCAACAACGTGTGCTTCACTCCAATGAAGCCTGCGCCTCACCTCGTCCTCAGTGCGCCTATCACATTTAATAACTATGTTCCCAACTAAGATTCAATGAGAAAAATCGCATAGTTGGATTGAACATGAAGAAAGAGGAATTGGATTCTTATATGTTAAAATTTAAAGACTAAAGATTAAAACAACAAAAGCTAGGAGAAATTAAATGGAAGAGCTTACAAAATGCGATTAGGAACTTCCCGTAGCCTTTCCTCTGATACGGAGGAAGAGTGAGAATGCAGGCCAAGTTATATGACTCCTCTGAATGCTTTTCCTGCACCATTGGATGAAAAAGCATAGTAAGAGAAAAATTGTCAGAAAATACCATCAGGTTGCAAAAATGTCAAAACTTTTTTGTGGTTATAATAAACATATACAGCCTAACTAACATAAAATCTTTAACAACATTCAGAGTGGTACAAGGGAATAATTAGAGGTTTAACTACACATGTAGTTGCTTAAGGTGATAGACTACAAAATTTGGAAGGAAAATGCTAACTAGTGCCCAATGGGAACTGATTAATAAACAATGCATTGATATCTATCCAAAGGGTATTGATATCGGAACTTTTTTGTCCCTATTTTTATTAATCAGTACCCACTGGGCACTGGTTAGCCGGACCAAATTTGGAATGGTAAATAATGTGGCATTGAAAGGTTGAAGGGCAGAAACATTGTCATTCCTTGCAGAGATTTTCTTTCTATGTTTAAGGATGAAGCAACAAGAGTAAGCTGCACAAGAAACAGCTTCTTAAGAAATTGAAACATCTAAATGCACTGAAATATATCAAGTTCTTGTCGTGAGTCTCGTGACGGCCATAATTTGATAGGTAGGTTATAATCTTTGCCTGGCACGGGCTTGGCCAAGGGAGGGAGATCCATGAATTATTGTGCATACCCATAGGCAGCGCCACAACGAACTCAGAGGCTTCAGCTGAACCATCTAATGGCTGTCCACTATATTCCAAATCACCTTTGCTCGATGTCACAATAGATTTTTATTCACAATGCAAGGTCTTTCCCAAAACACCAGATATGATCATTCTCACTTCAACAATCGGAAATACCCTCATTTTGCTTTTCAATTTACTTTTGTTCAATTGGAAGTCCTCACAATAGACTGTGCTGTATAGTAATACTATGAAAAATCATAGAGTGATTTCATTTCAGGTGGCACTTCTAAGTATATACACATATTGATAGGCATCTATGCGATTCTGTGAGAGGACAGATGACCCACCCCAATTTTAGGTCCACTTACAAACCATAGGAGACCAAACTAAAAATCAAATGGCTGAACTGTGATGTAAATTATCACAAGACAATAGGCCAATTTTAGATTTGGACTCACGCTAGGATTAAAATTAATATAGCCGGCATTAAAGAACCCGTCAATAGCGAAATATAATTATAAGCTGTTATTCAGTAAGGATATCAATAAATATCCTTAATTAATCATCCACACATAAAAAATGCATGGCACACGCCATTAAACAGTTTGAAACATCAGACAATCTCGAGCACCATGCCAGAACATAGCATACCAGCAATAAAAAAAGTAGGGCGACTTCAAAGAAACTCTCAAACATAAACAATTACCTTGGAGAAGTAGCCAACCATGTGGCATCCCCGGTCATCACATTCACACAGCACGTAAAACAGAAACAGGTCAACGTCATAATAGAGCGTTTTGTGATCAAGAAATAATTTTGCTAGGTAGCAAAGGTTTTGTCCATAAACCTTGTTCTTTTTCCCATCCACCTGTTTCAAAACATTATCACTCAGAAAAGCAAAACGAGCTACAGATACCACATCCATACAGTTGCAATCAATTGACCACATAACCAACATGAGAACATATGATCAATTGAAAACTTTTTTGCATGAGAAAACCAAGCTGAAACTAAATACAACAATTTTGGTTTTTCATCTAGTAAACTATGTAATTTTGGAACTGGCACAATTTTTCTAAAACAAACAATGAGGGATTGTGCAATCTTAAACCTGAAGACATAAAATGATGTTACACAGGCAAAGCAAGTCCAAAAATAGCAAAAGGGATAAAATAATAGAATCAAATGAGTGCATACCTCAAACATTGACAGGGTACCACTTCTATAAATCTCATCACCAGGGGGATGCTTGAGATCACATTTCCTCTACAGACAAGATAAAAACAGAAAGTAAATATAGCTCCCATTACATTTTTTTTCTTAACAAGAAGACAATAAAAATTTAAGATGATCATAAAGGTGGGAAAATAAGAATCTACCAATTTATTAAAAAAGAAAAGAAAAGAAAAGTGACAGTCCAGGGATAAAATCTGAGTCTTGGAATATAAAAACTTTGACCTCTAATTCCACGTAGTACATGACATTTTTAGAGCCACATACAATAGAATAAGAGACCAACTATTTTACCAACAATATATACATGCATGTGTATGCCAGTAAAATTAAACATGCATACAAGTTTGAGACAGCACCTGTAAACATAATTAGCCCCTGTTTGGGATTATAAAAAAAAAAAAAACTGGGTTTTTTTTGCACCAAAAAAAAAAAACAGCTTTCAAGTCATACTGTTTGGTATCCCAAAAAAAGCAACTAACTTTTTCACTTCTTTTTCTAGCGGGAAAAAAAGCCCATTTGCATCCTAAACAATCTAACCTTTTTTGGAATGAAATAGTTATAATACCCTCAATGCAAAAAATCTACTCTACCCTAAAAAACGAAACACAAATCTCCAACTTAAAAGGAAAAAGTAAGGGCATATTAAACATTTCAACAAAAAGCAAAAAGCTACCTAAACAAATTGTCCCAAACAATTAAACCCTTTTTTTCCTCTTTTTTTTCTAAAAATGCTAAGCCTGTTAAAAGCCAAGCATCATAAACATCCCACACACGACATTAATACCTAAACAATACAAGGAAAAAGCAATTATCGAAATAACTGAAATCCTTCTGAAAATATTTGGCCAAAGACAGATCCACAATCATAACAATTTGAGTGAGTCAAGCTTCAAATACCTATAACTGTAACATCAATTTGGTAGATAGAACAGAGACTTTGAAACCATTCAAACAAACAGATAAATCTGCTTCTACCGAATTCATTGTACTAGTGTTTGGATTTATGAAGCATGTACACAGTTGAGGTAGATGCAATCCAAATTACCTCAGATAGGAACCCGTCCATGCGAGGAAATATCAGTTGGAGATCCACCGGTCTAGGCAACCGAATTAGGAATCCAAGTGGTGTCACACACACATGTAAGCTTAAGTGACATCAGAACTTAGCGCCACGAATTTTAAGCATCTACTCATGTATGTTACCAATTGAGGTAACACCCAGGATCGAATAATTATGGCAATTTATGTCCTGGATTTAATTTAGATTTAATGCAGACCAATGGAATTCAGGAAGAAAAATGCTTGGAAATTAATAAACACATCCATGGTGGTGAATCGGGCTCCTGAAATGAGGTAAACGAATAGGTACCAAGGCAGAAAAGATTACTAAAGATGTATCCATCGTGGAGAAACTAAAGTTAGTATTAATTAAACAAGGGAGAAAACATAAAGGTGTGGTCTGTGCTTCAATAATGGATCAGCAATTACAGCAATAATAAAAGGCACACAAACACGAGCAGATAGCTAATGAACATACAATTCATGGCTGAGATGAAGAAGGCCAAGGAACACAACTTGGTCGAATATATGACCCTAGATCAAACAGAAAGACAAATTGCGCTTCTGCAACCAAACCCAACTGAGGGTTAGGTCCCTTCAAGTTATGGAGTTGAGACTGATTGGCGAAAAGGCCCCAAAGTAATGTGAGATAGAGATATGGCAACAACCATGGAACAAGGACCCCATCACAGCCTGGTTTAACAGGATTTCTGCCCCTCTCCCAACCCTGAATTCAGTTATAATCCCAGAACAAACAACGTTTTTATACTTGGGTGTTGGCACATGCCACATGGGCACATCATTAAATTCAGATACACCATATGTAAAAACTAAAATATGATACCGTACCACGTGAAATAATTTTATCTAAAATATACTAGAATAGAATGCATATTAAACGGGTTGTTGTGGCAAAAAGGGGTCTCCCCATCATCCATATGCTAGTACCAGAGACAATTTTTCCTATCAAATCAAGACTTCATCTTCTTATTACATCATTACCAAGAAGAGCATCACCGACTCCGAAACCAATACGTACTGGAGAAATACCCCACAGTCATATTTTGTCAGCATAAAAGCACATGAATGGGGGCATTCAATGAATGGGCGGGGCAAAGCAGTGGGAGCAGGCATTTATTGCCAGTAAGAGTCTAATGCAGCAAAAATAACATCCAACCTTAGAGTTTGTGGTAATAATATAAGCATCACATAGGATGAGAGAATAGCTCCTTCAAAGAAGAATAAGATACAAAGTGGGTCAAATGAAAAGGAAGCATTTAGAATTTTCAAGCAAATACCTAACTTGCATCCAATTAATATAGGATCAATAATGCTTTTCTGCCTTTCTATACGATGTGCCACAATCTTAATTTCAGAAAGGAATGCGAAGTATAAAAAATTTAAGGCAAAGCTCACCATATGCCTCTGAAGCTGTTCTTTGCGCTTCATGAAAGTGAGGCAAAACTCACAAAAGTACAGCTTCAAAGAGTCATTGTATTCTGGTGGAAAGGGAGAGAAGTACCATGTCTCAATCTCATATCTTCCAAGTTCTATGGTTGCTATATTCTTAACTTTAGTGAATTCTTCATGTTCACGCAAGCTGGCAGCATCAAGCTCTTCATGGCCCTGCAAAGTTGAAGACATCATCTTCAGATTAACTTTTATTGAAAATTCAGGACAACAAACAAAAGTTATAGAAAGAAGCAAAAACATACAACTGAAGTGCTATTCAGTGAATAACATAAATAACCAGATGTGGCTTGGTTCAAATCCGATATTAACCTAGTCGATAAAGTGAGTGTATGCATGCATATCTCTGCAACAGAGAGAGAGAGAGAGAGAGAGAGAGAGCAGTTATGTGAATAATGATCACACAGATCCAGTAAAATCATTGGCCAAAGCAATATTTTTCTTTTTCTGTCGTCCAACAACAGTAATATCAACAAGCATAAAGGTACTATGGCCATGTTTGGCTCCATCTTTTAAGCCAACTTTCTTTTGGAGAATTTTTTTTGTCTTTAGGTGAAAATTTTCAAACGTTTGATCAAAATATTTTACCTTTTCATTTATTCTCGACAAATGGAACCTAAAAATACAACAAGAAAATGGAACCTAAAAATACAACAAGAAAAGCCAAAAACAAACGAGAAAAGTTGAGATAATCTCGTTTGGTAACGTTTATATTTACTGTTTTTTGTATTTGTTTTTAGATTTTATGTAAACTGTAAACAAAAACATGTTTGATAATTATTTTTGTTTTCCAAAATGTAAATAGTTTTTAAAATTTAATAAATTCTGGTAAACAGAAAAAATATATTTTCATTTATTTTATAAATAAATATTTATTTTATCTTTTTTTCTCCACTATTTCCGACCATCATTTCCGATCATCCCATCCAACCACCCCCTCCGACTACCGCCTTCGTCCACCGTCTCTAACCACTACATTTGGCCACTTCTGGCCACTATATATGGCTACCGCCTCTAACCACCACCTCTGACCCCATCGCTACTTTTTGCTATCATCATCGCATAACACATTCAGTCACCACCTCTGACCACCACTTTCCAAACATCTGCGTGCCAAACAAGTTTTTATTTTTGTTTTTTTATAACAATAAACAAAAACATGTTTTTTGTTTATTGTAAACGAAAAACAGAAAACTGTAAACGTTATCAAAACTTTTTAAAGCTTTCAATGGACTTTTTCCATATTTGTTTAATTTTTCTAAGACTAGAGGAACTGAAAAGGAAAAGAAAAAAAAAATGACCAAAAGATTGGGGGGCAAGTTCGATAAAGACAAAAAGGTCCTCGGGGGGAAAAACCCTTAAAAAATTGGAGCTAAAGGGGGCTTTGCAACATAAGTTTCTGCACCAATCAGGGAGAAGGGAATAATAGTGGTGATAAGTACATACCTCCACGTGTGTCTCATCAATCTTACGTTTCTGGTGACGCGTCATTTTCAAGCTTGTTACCTGAAAAATGTCAAGGTGAAGAAATACTGTCAATCAGCTTTGAGAAAGAAAAGAAAAAGCATTGCCAGGAGGTAAATTTAATCAGAAATATCTATGACACTCTTTTTTTAGAAACTAAAAACGTCTTAAAGCTGATAGAAATACGAAGAACCTCAAAATCTTACATCTTACCCCCTTTCCTCTCCCTCACTAAAAAGAAGGAAAGAAAGCACGAACAATTTAGCACAGATAGAAATACAAAGAAATGAAGAACCCCTAAAACCTTCCTCGTTTGCCTTGCCCCCACAAATAAGGGCAAAAAATGAACAATTTAGTGCTGGAGTAGGATTCAAAAGGCCCTCTTCTCTGCACTTCAACATACTGGAGATGAAATCCCAACACTGCTGAAGTAATTTGAAATTTCAAATGGAAAATAGAACTAAAGCATTACCTTATCCTCGACCTTTTCATCTATAACAGTTTCAACTGAATCAAGATCGAGCTGTTCAAGTTTAACCCATTCATCAAGCCTCCTATTGACTGTGAAAGAAAAAGAACAAAAAACAAAAGGTTCAGACAACAATTTAATGACAAAAATGTTTGTAGTTTAGTTCATACACGGTTAGCCACTGAATTAATCAGTGCAATGAGTTTGATCGTGTAACAATTTGACAGAAGATAAGACTAGCCCTTTTCAGAGGAAGTAACAAACAATAGCACAAGAATATCCAATATAATCAAATGAGAAAATTGCATATATGCATCACTAACAACAAAATGAGAAAGGGAATTATGTTCAAAACAAAAAAGTGAAGATAGTCATACATGTTTTTTTTTTCGGCTGGCAAAGCTAATTGGAAAGCACAAACAAATACTTGAAGCAGTCGTCTCAAAGCATTTGAAAAGCAAAGGAGAAGAGACAAGAAATAATAAGAAGTTTCAAACCAAGTAAACCACAAACATAGAACGATGTCCATGGAGACAGGTCACATGATTTGTGGTAAATGGATTGGAACTACAATTGGCGACAAAAGAAGTAACAATTTATAAAATACTATAAACCCTTTTGGACATATATGACACATTGGCTATTGGTACCACTAACAACTAGCCCTCTGGATGAATTTATCACCCCCACAAATACATGTCCAAAAAACAAAGCTCATGCCCACTCCCCATCCAAGTTAGATTCAAGAACTACAACAATGGTCATGTTATAGAGTTGAAAGGAAGATATCAACAGACAGGGGAGTGCAAAAAAACATTCACCCTTATAACCCATCCGAGACTGATCTGAAAATACAATATATGGTTGAATTTTCTACCGATTTCGGTCAAAAGCAGATTGCAATTTAGTTTTGATGTCGAGTCTTGGTCATATTTCAGATTAATACAGCATCCAACCAATAAAGATCACTGCGCTATGTTTCAAATATCACGTGGCATCTTTTGGTAGGATATGGAGATTACCATTATCCCTTCGTGTTTCCTTTTTCCTCCCGCTAGCTCCCACTAAAACACCACAGGCACAGCTGCACAAGGACTATCTCCCTCTCTCTCGTAAGCACACTTGCACAGTACTCTCTCTCTCCCCAACTCCCTCACCCTTTCCCCCTCTCCCTCTCCCTCTCCCTCTTAGCACACGTACTCTTTCTCTCTTCTACCTAAAAAATAACTAAAACATACCATGAGGAATGCAAACCACTCCATTGACACACCAAATAACCATCTCTTTTCTCAAAATCCCTTCCATTCGTAGCGATGGCTGTTGCAAGTGCATTTGCAAGGGGAAGCTTGAAGTTGTCATTCTTAACAATACTCCAGTGCGACCGTTTTGCTATCGTCAAAGTCGTCGCTCGGGTGGCTTTTGAAAATCCATTGTAAAAAGATGAATAAATAGAAAACAGACTTAACAATAGATCCGAACGAACCCGCTCGCCAACCCAAAGTCTTGCTTTGGACGGTTCCAAAAGGATGGACGGTCAATATTGGATGCCTATCTTCTTCACCCGATCAGATCGGTTTGGATGATGGGTTGATGTCAAAACCGATCCGACTCGACCCACGCTCTCCCCTATCAACAAATCAACTATCGTGGAAATAATGTGCCGCACAATGTAGATAACTAGCAACCAATTAAAAAGAAATTTTTATAAAAAAAGAGTTAGATGAAGATAAGTAATCGTGAAATGCTTGAACAATAAATTGGAAGGGAAAAAACAGAAGGAACCTAATCCATTTGCTTAAAGACGACTAAGTGAAATATGAAGTATAACAATCTTATAACTTCTTGCTGCCTCCAATTTGTCCAATCTTACAAACAAAAACACTGATGTAGATCCAAAGGAAGAATCTTATAGTCACCCACCCCCCAAAAAAACAAAAAATGATTCTACTATTGATATCAATTTATTTAGAACAAACAACTAACAAGACTCTCAAACGAGAGACTGCACTTCCTCTAGAATACAAACCCGTTCCAAGAATCCTGCATATTACAATTTACTGCCCAGCAAGATCATATATGGTTACCCACCACAGTAGATCTTAGTACGCAAAAGCATACCATTCAAAATATACAACCTTACGCGAAGAAGAGCAACCAGCCATTCAGAATCCCCCTAGAGAATCGGAAATCATACCCTCATTCTGGATAACATCGGCAACAACCATCTTGAGACCTATCCATGCCCCTAAACCTTCTGACAAAGAAGATCAGCTCCAAACCCAATGTGGCAACCACTAACATAAGGGGTTCATCCTCATCCAAAATCTCATTGCGGCACCAGAATAACAACCATCATCTGTGTGGTCAGCCCCACCCGCCACCAAACACTATTGCGCGCTTGCACAACACAAACGTGATTGTGGGGATTATGTTCCATATGCGCTCAAAATCCACAACTTTCTCCATTACATGCTGCCTATAACTATTCAACTAACTACATATTTTACTTTTGTGAAGTATCACATTTTTAGCCCCAATTCTTCTACCGAATGCAATTTATTTCTACCAAATACATTATATCACACCTACTAATCTACGTATCTATAACTAATGGTATCAATCCCAATATTCATCTTTAAACCAAGCATTTCTCAATTTGGAATCCTACTCAAAAGATCAAATACTGAAGTTAGCATATTGATAACCCTTCTGCAACATAGAAAGTCATGTTTTGTGTTTAACACCATAAAGTGTGGAGTTATCGTAATGGATAAAATACATGGGAAACATATTACAACATTTCTAAAAGTAACGCCCAAAATGGGCAGGCTCATCTAACCCAATGTAGAACCTACTGCCAAAAGACGCCTATCTTTATCCAACATGATTGTTGCACTAGCATTACAACCTGCATCTCTGTGATTAGCTCCATCCATAATAATATTGGTTGCCATACCATGTTCTAGACTCAGGTATGGGCTCAAGTTGAGGTGAACACTTCTGAGACATGAGTTTATATCTATGTGTACATTTTTGTTAAGTCTCCGAAGGTGGTATCGTTATCAAAGTGACGATAATTCATTGGAACAAAATTACCTTCTTTCAAAAAGTATCACCCGGAATGGCAGCTCATCTAACCAACATTTTTTTTCCCAACTCTCTAGTCTCTGGTAATCCTGTAGGATAGTAGCCAATCAATCAGCCCCTAAAAGGCCGGCAATTTACCATACGCCTAACCCCAAAGGCCCAAACCCTAATTGTCCCTTGATTACGACTGACATGAAAATACCCCCAAACCTTGAAGCACTTAATATACTAGTCTGGGTTGATCGCAATAAATTTCTTCAATTCCCGATAATCGTAACCACGTGAAGAAGAACAATCCAAGATTTCCGTTCTTTCGTTTCTTCTCTTGGTTTTCTCAGTAGCCAAACGCGAACCAAACAAACAAAATCACATGGGAACCAGAATACGGGGAAAACAAAACGCTATTAAACCGTACATAAACCCTAACCCTAACCATTCCAAATTTTGAACAGAACCAGAGATCGCACAGAGGTTCTCACATTCAGTGTAGTGAACGTAGTACTCGTAATCGTTGGGCCCACCGGTCTGCATCTTCCGCCGTTCGATGACCTTGACCGGGTGGAACTTTCCGTCCCTCCAACGGCACATGACGCGAGTACCGACCTCCAGCGGCAGCATGCTGGCTTTCCTCTTCCTTGATGTTTCATTTTCCGGCTTGCCCCCTGGGTGATCTGCGGCGGAATTCGCCGCCGGTGGCAGTGGCCCGTCACCGGCTGGCTGGTTTTGGATGCCGCCGGGGACGGGGGTTGAACCGTTCTCTGTAATCGTCGGTGAGTCTATCGAACCCATCCTTTCACTTGGATATTCGGAAGAGCGTATGCAATTCCCGGTGTAGATGTGGGTATCTTACATATTTTCCGAAACTTTTAATAACAAAAACGTTATTTGGGTAAATTGCAGGCACCTCCTTTGAGACGCGAGATATAGCAATTAGTTAAAGTTAGTTTATTTTTAAAAAATTAACTCAGCAATTAGTTTATTTGGGTAAAAGTTAGATTTTTTTAGTCAAAAAATAAATAACTTAATTCAAAATAACCTGTTTAATAAATTAGCTTTCTAAGTTAATTTTTTAAAAATTAATTATTTTGATAAAAAAATTTAAAAAATCATACAATTTTGTTATTTTATATAGTCCAAAATAATAATCATATGTATTTGATAATAGTAGTGGTAGTAAGTAAATTAATATTTAGATAAAATATTTTAAAAATTAATATTTTAATTTGACTTTTTGACAAATGCATTATATTATTTTTTTTTGCATTTTTTGCTACAAAGTAAAAAAAAAACTAGATAGTCAAAAGGGGCCTTATATTTATAAATTATAATTTTGTATTATTGGTTTGGATGAAGCTTACTTACTTTTTTTAGTTTTTTTTTCTAACAGGAGCTTACATTTTCTGAACAATTTAATTTTAAGTATTGTATTTGATTTTAACAATTTATCTCTTCTCTTTTCTCTTATAATAAATTAAATATTATACATGCATAGCATGTGACACCCCGCAGAAAAATAGAAACAGAAACAAATAGTAGTTAAATTAAAAAAAGACTTGAAATTTTTTTGAAATTAGTTGTTTTGATAAAAAATTAACTTATTAAAAAAATATACAATTTTGTCTTTTTATATAGTCAAAAATACCAATTATTTATTGTTTGTAGTAGTATAGATAGTAAATAAGTTATGAATTAGGTGTATTTTATATTTTAAATGTAGTGAGAATTTGAATAGAATATTTA
>JAULJZ010000005.1:2329969-2349771 GCA_032270985.1 Heliamphora pulchella
TTCGCCCAATCCTGCCATATACACTGCCAATGGTTCCCATATGCCTGCTAGTCACGTAGGGTCTATTTCTATCTCTAATTTATCTGTTAGTGATACTTACCTTGTGCCTAAGTTATCCTTAAATCTTCTTTCCGTTGGACAACTTTGTGAGTTAGGTCTTGACCTGAAATTCTCTAACAAGGGTGTTGATGTACAGGATTCTCAGATGGGTCAGCTGCTTGGGACAGGCCATAAAATTGGACGTCTTTTCGAGCTCACATTTCTGCAGATTCCTTCTTCAACAACAACTTCCATGGCTACTATCACAATCACTTCCAGTTTATGGTACTCCCGGTTAGGTCATGCCTCACTTCCCTATGTCCAGTTCTTGGCATCTCAGGGTCATTTAGGTTCAGTTAATTTTCAGTCCTTTGATTGTGTTTCATGTCGTCTTGAAAAATAAACACATTTATCATTTAATAAAAGTGACTATTTTTCCTCTGCACCTTTTGACTTAGTCCATTCTGATATTTGGGGTCCCGCCCTGACTCCGACTGAGGAGAGATCTCGTTATTTTGTTATCTTTGTGGACGATTACAGTCATTATACTTGGCTTTATCTTTTACAACATCGGTCTGAACTCCCAAATGTTTACCATAATTTTCAAAAAATGGTGCAAACTCAATTTTCTTGTACCATTAAAACTTTTCGTTCAGATAATGCAATGGAATACAAGGATAAGTCATTTTTTACCCTCTTACATATAATGGGACAGTCTCTCACCATTCTTGTCCATACACCTCACAACAAAATGGTAGAGCAGAATGTGAACATTGTCACATTCTGGATACGATAAGAGCATTTCTCATCTCTGCTTCTTTTCCAGAACGTTTTTGGAGTGAAGCTACCCTTATTACTGTCTACACCATCAATCTTGTTCCCTCACCCACTATACACAATAAAACTCCGTTTGAGCTTCTCCATGGTAAGGACTCGAACTACTCCTTACTTCGAGTTTTTGGTTGTGTTTATTTTGTCACTCTTCCTATACACGAACGCACCAAACTTGAACCATGATCGAGACTCTGTTGTCTTTTTAGTAATGGTCTCACTCAAAAAGGTTATCATTGCTATGATCCCATATCCAAGCGTCTTCGTATTTCTCGTTATGTAGAGTTTTGGGAACATAAGATGTTTACGAGTATTTCTCCTTTTTCGCGGTCCTCTTCCAGTTATGCTCCCATCTTTACTGACCCATCTATTGCTTTAATCCCTGACTCCTCTGCCGAGATGCTAAGCACCTCAGATGTTCTTTCTTCGACTATTCCTGAGTCATCTGACACGTCTGCTGATACTCCTGATACATCAACTGCACCCGAGCCTGTTCAGGTACCTGCACTCCGTCAATCCACGAGAGTAAGAGCCCCTCCTTCTCATCTTCAAGATTTTCATTGTTATTATTCCCTTGCTATTCTTCACAAACCTCACGGCGAGTGCTGACCCCCTTTGGTAGAAAGCTATGTCTGATAAACTAGATGCTCTCACTAAAATACATACTTGGGACCTGGTGGATTTACCTTATGGGAAGTCTACATTGGATGTAAGTGAGTTTACAAAATCAAGACTCAGTCAGATGGATCAGTGGAATGATACAAAGTTCGCCTTGTTGCAAAAGGTTTCTCTCAAGAGTATGGTATTGACTATGAGGAGACTTTTACTCTTATTGCTCGTCTTACCTATGTTCGATCTTTGCTTGCAGTGGCTACTGTGCGTCATTGGCAACTGTTTCAGATGGATGTCAAAAATGCATTCTTGAATGGTGATTTTGTCGAGGAAGTTTATATGCATCATCCACCTGGTTATGACCATCCTCCTCACACAATTTTTCGTCTTCGGCGTGCTCTCTACGGTCTCAAATAGGCTTCCCGAGCCCGGTTTGCTAAATTCAGTTGTGTTGTTGCTCAGCAGGGCATTGCCACTAGTGCCTATGACGCTGCACTTTTTCTTCGGACCACTGATGCTGGTATTATTCTTATCCTTCTTTATGTTGATGACATGATCATTACAGGGGATGATCTATCTGGTATTTGAGATCTTCAGCACTTTTTGAGTCAGAATTTTGAGATGAAGGACTTAGGGCAGCTTAACTACTTTTTTGGTCTTGAGGTTACATCCGGTTCAGATGGTTATATTATCTCTCTCAGGCTAAGTATGCGTCTGACTTACTTTCTAAAGCAGGCTTGATTGACAGCAAAACATGTGCTTCTCCGCTTGAACCTAATATTAGGTTGCTTGCTACTGATGGTGAATTTCTTCCAGATGCTACTTTGTATAGACACCTGGTCGGTAGTCTCATCTATCTCACTGTTACTCGCTCAGACATTTGCTATGCGGTTCATCTGGTTAGCCAGTTTATGAGTGCACCTTGCTCTGCTTACCATGATGCTGTTCTTCGCATCTTAAGATATGTCAAGGGGACTTTGTTTCATGGCCTTTACTTTTCTTTGCGCTCATCACTTGAGCTCCGCTCTTACTCTGATGCTGACTGGGATGGTGATCCTACTGATCGTCGCTCCACCACGGGGTACTGTTTCTTGCTCGGCACCTCTCTCATTTCTTGGCGTAGTAAGAAGCAGACTGTTGTTGCTCGATCTAGTACTGAGACTGAGTACCGTGAACTTGCTGATACTACAGCTGAACTTTTGTGGTTACGATGGCTTTTGACAGACATTGGTGCTCTTCAGACGACTAGTTCCTTTCTTTATTGTGATAATCGGAGCGCCATCCAGATTGCGCACAATGATGTCTTTCATGAGCGTGCCGAGTATATTGAAATTGATTGTCACTTCATTCGGCACCACCTTCAGTAGGACACCCTGCATTTTCGCTCCGTCTCTTCTGAAGATCAACTTGCCGATATTTTCATAAAGTCTCTTCCTCCTGGTTGGTTACGTGATTTTGTTTCCAAACTCTAGTTGATTTCGTCATCTCGAGTTTGAGGGGGGATGTTAGAATATTAGAATATTTTGATTTTATGCTTGGAAATATTCTGATTTTATGCTTGGGTTATTTTGATTTGATTCTTTGTATTTATTGCATTTCTATTATTACTTGGCCTCATTCACATATAAATAGGCCCTATACTGTACAGTTTAGAAACATAAAAATATACATAATATTTATCTATTTCTTCAGGTTAATTGTGGAATGCTTCCCCTATCATCTTTTCTGTTTGGTCCGAATTTCTCAGCTGCAGGGCTAGCTAAATTTGAAAAACTCAGAACTGAGAGACAAGTTTTTAAGTAATCCAAGTTCCCGTTTAACTTTAGTGTTTTAGTAAACGAATCTCTATTTTTCACCGTCTTCTTTGTGCCTTGCATCGGATCGCCTTCTAAGTTCAATTCAATAACAGGGAAAAGTGCAAGGATTTATTGCTGGTGTGCAATCAATTGCAGATTTGTTATCACCACTGGCAATGAGTCCATTGACCTGTGAGTCGAGTTTCTGTTTCTTTCTATTGAACATCAGTATTATTTCGCTTAATTTTCTCAACTGTTGTTGTCTTGCCTCAGCTTGGTTTTTGTCCAGTGATGCACCTTTCAACTGTAAAGGTTTCAGTATTATCTGTGCATCTATATGCATGGTAAACCTTCTCTCTCTCTCTATCTCTCTCTCTCTCTCTCTCTCTCCCTCTAAAGTTTCATCAGCATTGAGCATTATATGTGCATGCTGGGTATCATTTAGCAATTTGGAAGTACTTTGTGACATTGTTTATATTATGTTTTCATCCAATAACAGTGGATAATGTTTCGAGTGGAATAATATTGATTCACTTTTGTTTAATAGATAGGAGAAATTATTAGGTATTCTCGGAGTAATGTGGTATTTGTTTACATGGTACTCCTGACAATGAAAAAGTCGGATGCATATTAAGTCTTTGTCCGGGATTTTTTTTTATGACCCTTTTTGTATTTAGTATAATTTTTTAAACGGGCATATTTTAGAGTTTTCTGTCATGAAAAATTCAAAAAATAAAAAAATCTAACCCAAGGAAAATCATATAAGAAGGAAAAGCTATTTAAGACTTTTATAAGTCGTCTTTTTTTTTTGTCTTTAGTAAATTTTTTTAAGTTAGCTAAAATAGCCATACTCTTAGATAAGTGGGTAAAAAAGTAAAAAGAAAATCGACCAAAACAGGAAAAAAAAAATCGACCAAAAACAAAGTCACTATAAAAGAGCCTTAAAAGAGCTATCCCAAACATAAGTGGGTAAATTTTTGTCTCCCATTTAGTCAGTAAAGGTGGGCCGGCATTCTCATTTCCAGAATTTTTATTGCGTTATTTAATAAATGCATTATATAAATAATGTTACATCTTAATGTCTACCTCTATTTGACTTTATTATTTATTGGGAGTATATAAAACATGGTACTCTAGAATACTTAGCCTGATTGGCAACTAACTTGAAAGTTAGTTTTTGCTTTTGTATTTTAGCTAAAAAGTTAAATTAAGTTTAAAGTAAGTTGTTTGGTAAATAAGTTTTTTTGAACAAGCTTTTTGAAAGTTGGCTAATTGAATAAAAAATTAATGTTTTTGCTTTTTTGTTCAAATTAGACAGTATTATTCTTCTATATAGTTGATTATAATGAATATATATAGTTAACATTGATAGTATATAATTTTTTTTAAAAATGAGGTGAGAATTTAAATAGAATTTTTTAAGATTTTGATTAGATTTTTTAACTTTTTAGTTTATTTTTTTGGTTCTTTTTTACCAAACGGATTATGTTGTTTTTGTTTTTGTGTTTTTAGTCCCCCTTGACTGCAAATACTCAATTGTTTCAGGTGTTATCTTTATGCTGCGCTTGCATGCTAAGGCCGCCAGAAGAGCCATCCGAAACTCAATCAACGGACAATGCAGACAACATCGAAGAACCACTTCTGTCATGAAAGTTGCCGGTAAGATCGCAGTTTCTTTCGTTAGGCTGATCCTATATTGAAATTGGATTGAGCTTCATTAAAGTTGTCATATTGAACTCTACTATAAAGTTCGACCTTTGTGGGTCCATCTCAGGCACATCTCAATAATGTGAACCGTTTATTTTCTCAATGAGGAGTTTTACAAGATAACGGGTTCACATTGCCGGGATGGACTTGAGGTGGGTCCATAATGGCCGAACTTTACAGTAAAATTCAAAATGCTAACTTTAGAGAAGCTGCTTAATCCAAGTAAAATTTGGTGTTTCTTGCATCAAGTTAGTGTAAATATTTTAGAAACTATATATGCCACCCTCCATTTTAGAAACAATGGAGGAATTAGGGGATAATCTAATGGTTGTTTTATATTTTAATAAAAATCGTAGTTAAATATGTTCTACAATTTATAATTTCTTGAGATCAAATTCGGGTTTGTTGCTCTTCCAATATTGTTCAGGTGCTTGGGAGAGTTTCTCCCAAATAGTTTATTTTTGTTTTTTTTGTTTGGAAACTTTTTGTCTAAATTAATAAAAATTAATTTTGTTGATTCCTCTTGTTATGACAAATTTAAAAAGTAATTTTATTTGACGAATATTGAAAAGAGTACACTAACGATGAAATTAAGTTAGTATTTTAGTTGAAAACAGTTTTTGTTTTCTTTTTAAACTTTTTTATTTGTTGCTCTAAATTCTTTACTTTTTTATTACTTGTGAGAAATCTAAATTTTTTTTGTACTGTAATCACTAAAATTGGAACAAAAATTATATGAATTTATTCTTTTTGTTTATAATTTTAAATTAACAAACAAATTTTATTATTAAACCGTAAATTTACAATTGTAACAAATATTTAAAATAAAAATTTTCTTTCAATATTTTATAAGTTAATCTATACCAAACATCCACTAAGATAATTTAGATGTGTATATTATCGGTGGTGTTTGACAAAGTTATTACTAGTATATATTGTAATTAAAATAAAAAAAAAAAAATTATAAGTTATAGTAGAAGTCGTGGGTGCTTAAAAAAATTGATAGCTCATAGTTAAAATTAATAACAGGAAGTTAAGAATTACTAGGAATAGTTTTCCCAAACATTCCCATCAATTGATTCCGGAATTAAAAAAAAGTGATAAATTACTAGCGATAAAATTACACCAAACACCCCCTAAGATAATTGGGGCTTGTGATAACCCTTGTTTTTGTTTCTTTACTAACGCAATACGCAAATAAAAAATGGGCATTCAGCTCAAAATCCTATTTTTTGTATTTGTTTAGAGAATAATCAAATTAACAGATTCATTTTATAATAAATTTCATTTTAAATTTATGTTTTAAAAATATCTTCATTTTACAAATATACAAATAGGAACCGCACGAATCCATTAGATACCAACTAATGGCGACTCTTAAAAAATGATTACCATGTTGTGAAATGGCACAAACACGTTCACGGGGAAAATCCCATAAAATTGGCGAATGTGCTTGTGATGTTATTTTGGGTAATTTAATATTAGATCTCATTTAAGGTTTTATTTTACTGTTAGGCACTATTAATAGAATAATTTTCACATAGGTCTTATTTTGAATTTGAATTTAGAAACTACCCTTATTGTCAATACTCTTTTCACGCCTTAAATATTTCTTGGGTTTCAAAAAAAAGCTTCCACTTTTTATTTGAATCTCAATATACATCATTTTCAATAATGTTACTGTGTTATTTGTATCATTTGTCCGAAAAAATGATACAGTCTATTCATGAGAACTCAATGGGTATTAATTTTTGCAACTTTAAATCAATGTGTATTATTTTCTGCAACGATAAGAAAATATAATGCGATTAGAAAGTAGATGACGAAAAACAATATAAAATGGATTATCCTTTTCATAAAAACTCAATGTATCATTTTCGACAATGTTATTGTTTTATTTGTATAATTTGCTCATGATATGCAACCAAAAAACAATGCAGTTTATTCATAAAAATACAATGAGTATCATTTTTTGTAACTTTAACTCATTGTGTATCATTTTCTGCAATTTTAAGCAAATGACATAAAATGGACAACTCAAACCATGATTGGATTACGAAAATGCAATTAAAATATGCCAAATGTAACCAAAGTCAGCCATAACAATTTTTTTGCAACAAAAACAAAGGTTTTATTGAATACGAAAATAAAGCACAAAAAATCATTTTGGTAAAATTATTTTGTGCGCTTCATTTTTAGACTTTTTCGTGAATGAAGTTTTGTTTGACCGAAACACAATTAGAAGGGATATCGTTTTCGTGAATGAAGGAAACGGCAATTTGAAAATCAGATTTTGTGCAAAAAATATTTTCGTTTTTGGTTTAATGTCAATTAAAATTAACAATAGGTAAAACATGCAATTTTTTGATAGAAATTTTTAAAAAGAAGATTTTATGAAATACAGAACTTTTGATAAGGATTTATTTTCAAAAACCTTTTTAAAATGGGACCAATTTATAAGTTACGCTTATTTTTTTTTATTTGTTAGTAGTTCTAAAAGTTATTCAAACAATTCTCATTTGTCAAACACAATCGCAAAAGTTCTCATATTCTTATATATATTTCCCAACACAATGGTAAAAGGCTCACCAAAAGTTCATTTTTATTGGACATTGCTTGCACACAATTTCTCATTTTAGTTAGATTGCAGAAAATGAGGATATTAGAAATATACAAATTCTCAATTTAGAATTATGTTTTATGTTGCAGAAAATGAAAGCATTACACTCACTCGAAATAAGAATATAGCATTTTATATGCGTAAACTTAAAAAATTCTCATTTTTTTTTGCAACATAAATAGTCATGAAAAAAATTCATAGCAAACAACACTTTACAATTGGAAACGACACAAAATTGACCTATTAGAAATTGCCGACAGTACATCAATTAGTAAAAACTCAGATTTGGGTAGAAGAAAACAACAGAATAATTGGAGTTGTGGCAAAACTAAGCTTCACAATGGGAAAAATGAAAAGAGCTAACCGAAGAACATGAGTGTAACTCGATGCAATTTGAAAACAAAAGAGATTTGTTTTGTTGGTTACAAAATCGGGAAGATTGAAAGTGGATATTACCTAAGGGAAAGTAAAAAAAATTCAAAAACATGTCAATTAAGTGCAATGACATAGTTCATACAATTGTGTTTGTGTATATATATATATATATATATATATATTATGTTTTAATATATTGAGGGTAAAATTGTTAATAATTAGATGAGAATTTTAAAAAGAACTTATGGATAGACAACTAGTGAGTAGGACTTATTTTTAATAAACTCCTTAAAATAGGATCCAACACCAATTAACCCGTATTATGAACAGATGGTTGTGTTTGTAATTTTTTCAATTTTTCCAATTAGTTTTGAGAGAAAGCCAAATATTGGTGACCCCATATTTTGCGCCACCACCGCGTTTCTCACATATATGGCAAAGTAGATCTTAAATGAAAAACCCAAAAGGACAAAAAAAAAAAACCAACCCAAATACAAAAATTTCCTAAGGGTTTAACTACGCTTTTACAGAAGATATGAACAATGAATATTTTTTAAAGAATGATACAAAACTCCCAATGAGTGGATAAGAACAATAAAGTTTAAAGAAACAAGATTCTATGGCTTGAGAGAGATGAAAACTTGAATGCTTTGATTGTCTATCATTCTCTCCAAATTTGAAGTATTTGTATTTTACATAACCCATTGAATAAAATGTAACCGTTGGAGATGAGTTGGAGCATTAAATAACTCAAACTAACTGTTGAAATCTTTTCTAGGCAAAATTTGAATTGAAAATCCAAAAGTAACGACACTGTTGATGTGCTTTGGTGATTTTGTCCAAAGGTGTCAACATAGTTTGAAAAAATGCCAACACAATTATGAGAGAGTGTTGATACATTCACTTTTTTCTGAAATAACTCAAACGTACTGTTAAAAGGTGTCGACATACAAAAGAAAAGGTGTTTGACAGTTTGCTTAGAATTAAAACATATTATGTTTTAATAAGAAAAAAAGATTCATATTCCCAAAAAAGGTGTTGATACTTTGTCTTAGAACTAAAACATGTTATCTTTTAATGAGAAAAAAAATATTTCTAATTTAAGTGCATCAAAATTTAAAATACTTGAATACAAATATATTTCCAATTCATATCAATTTGAAATTCTTCATTCTAAACATAATGAGAGCGAAATATGTAAATCTTTCAAATGCAAATTCTCTCGTTTGAGTAAAATCTTCCATAATAAATCTGATCTAGATATTTCAAGCACAAAGATATCATTAAATGAATTAATTTGGAGATTGACACATCAACCAATATTATCAAGATTATATGCCATATAAAATCTGTGCAGTTCTTTTTATCTAATATATTATGCACATATTGTGTCAAAGAATATCAAGCATATTAAATAGTAAATTACAGTCAAATATATTTGATAGCAAATCATAATCAATCAATGCATCATATATCATTATTACATCAATGAATTTCATACATGATCAAAACTAAAATATAGGTCTAACTCCTTTTCTCTTGATTCTTTTTCGATCGAGATGCATGAGCCCGGTTTATGCAGAAGTGTGCAAAAACTTTATTTGCCTCTACTATACTATGAGTCTCTTTCTTTTTGCGTATGGCCTCGCCGCTCCATTTGGCATCGTCCACTAATTCGGAACCTAAATTAAAAGCCATATTTCAAGATGTTTTTGGAATGCCTCTAATAATTAACGTTCGTAACAAGTGCTTTTTCTTGTGTAGATTATATTTCAATGAAAACTTAATTAGTCACTCCAATTACATGCATTAAAGGATTTTTTTAAAACATTATTAGAATAAAATTATATCAAGGTAGATTATAGCAAAAATATTTTTAAATTTTGATATGATTTGAATTTGCCTAAATCAAATTATGATATATAAAATCTAAATATAAAAAATTATCAATTCTAAGAAAATTAGGATGAGACTTTATGCTTTAGAAAAACCTACAATGTTTGTTTTACACAATAGTATAAATATAAATATAATATTCTATACAATTTATACATGATGAGCATATAAATGGCACGACCCAAAGAAGGATGCGACTTAAAGAAGGATGCGACCCAAGAAGGATCGAGCTCGGTCCTTGTGATGAGTACTTGGATGACCAGGCTAGTTTGCTGACCTAGTTAGTTTGGTCTTCCTATAGGCTGATCAGGTGTGGAGAGTGTACTTCACAGCGCGTGGGTTATCCGTAGAATTTTTAGAGATTCTGGTTTAACGGCCTTCACGTAGTTTGTTAGCCACATATCCCTATAATCATATAAAAAAACCACAAACAGATATAGAAAGTGCGTTTTTCAGTAATCTCTTATACCCGCCTTCCCTTTTTTGATAATTACTCTACCAGAAATCTAATTTAATCGTCGGAGGAGATCCGTCAAAAAATACTTTGGCGCCTTTTCTAACGGTTGTTCATCTTTTGCAGGCCCAACTCATCCTCGAGAGTCCATTAGATTGAGCATGAACATTTGGTGCCGTATGTGGGAAGCACTCCAATTCGACAACGAATTTGAGTGCCTTTTTGCTTTTGGTGCGTCAATTATTGGATGGTACAACTGTGATCGATGGCAGAGGAATCAAGTCTGATGAGATTGCCCCCAGCTGTAAGAGTTTCAGAAGACCCACCACAACCTAATCTAATGTAGCAGCAACTTCAACACCTCACTGAGGGGATCTTTCAACTGGTCCAGCAAAAGAGAGATGTTACAAAACGTAAGGGGCCAGAATGAAGCTCCACCCATTCCTAGGCCGCTGCCTCCACAATAAGATGGGCATGTTGACGGAGACCGCAAGCATAGCTCACAATCTACCACAGGAAGGAGGAGGGGTCAAGAAAGTAGCGAGCAAAATCAATTTGGTAGCCCCACCTCCTGTAAGATAGCAGCTTGATGAGTTAAAGCCCTTCGATCTTTCAACAGCTTGGAACGAGCAATTACGAGAGGTAAAAGTCCAAATTTATGATATGATGCAGGCTATTAGAGCCCAAACCCCTTCCACCTTAAAGGACCTAATGCACAAGACGAGATCACTCTTCACCTCAGCTATCATGGCAACCCCCTTCCCCCCAAAGTTTAAGATGCCTCAGATAGATTTGTTTGATAGGACTTTGGATCATTTAGATTATCTGGATACCTATAAATCCATGATGTATCTTTACGCTGTTCCAGAGGAAGTGATTTGCTGAGCATTCCCAACTACGTTAAAAGGCCCTACTAGAATATGGCTTTCCAAATTGAAACCAAAGTTTGTTGAATCTTTCCCTTAATTGAGCAAGATGTTTGTAAGTCATTTCATCGACAGTCTGAGGCATAGAAAACAGGCAACCTCCCTCTTAAATATCAAACAGGCTAAGGGAGAAAGCTTGAGGGATTACGTAAACTCCTTCAACCACGAGCTACTACAAGTTGATAAGGTAGATGACAAAGTGGCCTTAACAGACTTCATGGGAGGGCTTCTACCGTCCCGTTTCCTTTTCACTTTGTCAAAGACACCCCTGTCAGACATGGCCGAATTAATGTTAAAATCCCAAAAACATATGAACGCGGAAGATGCAGTGGATGTGAGATGCCCCAGGTCACAAGATTTGCCATCCCGAGCAAAGAAGAGACAGAGGGAGCTAGAGCAGAAAGGAAGCAAGAGGCCCCTAGACTAGCTAAAGGAAAAAAGAGTCGATCAGCCCCTCCGGTGACTAGAAAAAACTAGGTACCGACATTATACCATGCTCAACGCCCCGTTAGAGCAGGTTTTGCTTTATACCAAAAGAGACTCCGATTTGAAGTGGCCGAGAAAGTTAAAAACCCCACCCGTGAAACGATCCAAGAGCAGGAACTACCGTTTCCATAAAGACCACAGTTATGATACCAAGGACTGTTATTACTTAAATGTTCAGGTGGAAAAACTAATCAGGGAGGGGAAGTTAGACCGTTTCTTAGCGGAGAAGTGTCCAGTCCACAAATGGGAACCTCGCAGACCAAAGCAAAGAAGACCTGAGCGAAATGAAGAAGGGCCGAACCAGCCCCACATGAAAATTAGAATGATTGTAGGTGAATTTGCAGGAGGAGGCACCTCTAGATTAGCTAGAAAAGCTCATTTGAAAAGACTCAGAGATGAGCCCTATCCCACCAAGGAACGAAGCTTGCGGACAAAATAGTTTGAGACAAATAAGTTCACGGTTTTTTTTTTCCAGAGAAGGATTGTAGAGATATTCAGCAACCTCATGATGACCCTCTTGTTATTAGTTTGATAATCAGTAACCACACAGTATGAAGAGTACTTGTTGATAATGGGAGCACAGTCGACATCCTGTTTGTTAACACTTTTGATTAGATGAACATAGGTCGGAACAAACTCCAGCCTATGCTCTCCCCTTTAGTAGGTTTTACTGGTGATAAGGTCTACCCGCTCAGATTGATTCAACTACTGGTTACGATGGGAGATGATCGGGTAAAACGCTCTAAGCTGCTCACATTCCTGGTTATCTATACACCGTCAGGCTACAATGTCATCTTAGGCAGGTTAGCACGTAATCAATTCCAGGCAGTCACCTCTACATACCATCTCTTGGTCAAGTTCCTAGGAGATCATGACATCGATTATGCCAGAGGGGACCAGGTGTCGGCTAGGGAATGCTACGTCACTTTCCTCAAAGAGCATACCTCTAAAAAGGCACTGAGCATAGAGGAAATAGAGGTTAGAGATGAGCAAGATCAGTGAAGAGGAGAACTTGCGAAGGAGTTGAAAGATATCTGCATTGATTCAGCTGACGCACTTCTAACAATAAAAGTGAGGGCTCAACTACTAGAAGTTGAAGAAGCCCATAGAAAAATTCATTTCCTTGAACAAAGACGTGTTTGCATGGTCTAACAGTGACATGCCGAGCATTGACCCGGCAATCATGGTCCACCGTCTGAATTTGGAACCAACAAGGAAACTGGTGAAGTAGAAACAACAAATCTTTGCTAAATAAAGAAATAAGGTGTTTATCGAGGAAGTGAATAAGTTGAAGGCATCAGGTTTCATTAAAGAGACCATCTACCCAGAGTGGCTGGCCAATGTTGTCATGGTTAAGAAACAAAACGAAAAATAGAGGATGTGTATAGATTTCACAGATTTAAACAAAGCTTGCCTAAAGGACAACTATCCACTCCCACGTATTGACCTTCTGGCAGATTCACTGTAGGCTAAGATTTGTTCAGTTTCATGGATGCTTTCTTTGACTACAACCAGATCCTTATGCACGCCATTGATCAGGAGAAAATCGCCTTTGTAACTTCCCGAGGCCTTTATTGTTATAAAGTTATGCCTTTTTTCCTAAAGAACGTAGGAGCGACATATCAAAGCTTGGTCAATTTCATATTCGAGAACCAGATCGAAAGAAATGTAGAAGTCTATGTGGATGACATGCTGGTTAAGAGCAAAAAAAACCAAGCAGCATTTGAAAGACGTAGATGAAGTGTTCACTGCCCTGAAGAGATATGGCATGAAGCTCAACTCGACTAAATATGCATTTAGCATCTTATCCGATAAATTCTTGGGTTTCTTGGTCAGTCAAAGGGGGATAGAAGCAAACCCAGACAAAATTAAAGCGACCCTAGAGATGCAACCTCCAACTAACATAAAAGAAGTGCAGAGATTAGCGAGGAGGGTTGTTGCCTTGCCAGTTTTATTTCTACAGCAATAGACAAGTGCCCAACTTTCTTCAAGGTCCTAAGAAGGCTTTTAATTGGATAGAAGAATGCGAAAAAGTTTTCATGAAATTGAAGGAATACCTGACCAAACCACCATTGCTCTCCAACCCAACTCCACATGAGGATTTATACTTGTATTTGGCCGTACTAAAACAACAGTAAGTTCAGCCCTGATCAGGATAGAGGAAGGTCAGCAAAAACCAGTATACTACACAAGTAAGGCTTTCCAAGGAGGAGAGAGAGCAGATACCCTGATGCGGGAAAACTAGCTTTCGCCTTTATGGTATTAGCTAGGAGATTAAGGCCGTATTTTCAAGCACAAACCATGGTAGTCCTCACTGACCAACCTCTGAAGAAAATACTACAGAAACCTAAGGCTTCAGGACGATTGGTACAATGGTCAATTGAGCTGGGACAGTTCGATATTGGGTTTCGACCATGGTCGGCATTAAAGGGACAAGTAATGGCGAATTTTGTTGATGAGTTCACTTGGGAAGGCGGATCAGCACAAGGGCAGATTATAGAAGCAAGTAACAAAACTGATCATCAGGAGGAACCCTTGCAGGCATGTGTCATACCTGATTGTGTAGTTGACCAATGAGAAACATGGATAATTAATATAGACGGGTCAGCACAAAGAAATATGAGTGGCGTAAGACTGATCATGGTGTCACCCTTGGGAGATCGGTTAAAGCACGCTATACAATTGAATTTCCAGGTGATCAATATGGATTCCCAACTGATAGTGTGTAATATCCCGAAGAAAATAAAAATAAAAATAAATAATAATACTAATATATATGTATATACACATAATTTTATCAATTGACTAAAATTTTTTAAGGAAGGAGACTAATTAATTTTGTAAATGGCGTTGAAAGAGGAATTGATTAGATTAGGGGCGTTAGAATGGAAAATTGATCAATCAAGAGGCGTTGAAAGAGGTTCTGTGATGGAAGATTTTGATTTGTAACCAAAAATAGGGTTAGGATCATTAAGGCTAGAGTGTGTGGTGTGTGCATAAATACTAGAGGGATTTGAGATGTTTTCTGTGCAAGAAAAGTAGAGAGAAAGAGAGATAGTGAGTGCCAGCAAACCAAAGCTTGGCCCCGATGCCTCCTTCAGCCTCCACTGGTGCCGACAACCGCTGACGACACCCTAGACGCCAACGTCGACCACCAACACCACCCCCAACGACGTCAACACCCTCGTTGCTGCTGTCCACCTTTTTCTGGTTCACGTCTCTCTCCGCAATCTCTCTTTCTCTCCCTCTCCATCTGCTCGAAACCAGGGGCAGAGGGAAGTCAGGCCCAGGGGGGCACCCCCCTTTGGTTTTATTTTTTTAAAATTTTTTTATAAATTTTTTTATAATTACGAATTATGCCCTCTCTAAAATTTTTTATTGCCCCATTGTTTCCTTTAAATTACTATATCATCCATACTATAAAATAAAACTCAATCCACAAACAAACCCTTACATAACAGCAATAGGCGTCGTTTTGCTTTTGTTGCGTAACTGTACTGATTGCTACGCTGCTCTGCTCTCGCTGCCGCGTCGCCGCACCGCCGTGCCGCCGCTCATTGTTCCGATCGTTGCTCTGAGCCTCCAAGTAGTGAGTATTGATCTTTCAGATCTCTGCACTTTCATTCTGCTATATTTTTGCTTTTTTCCACAAAAAACTGATATGCTGCGCCTGCGCTGCTCTTGTTGTTTCTTGTTTGTTTACACACTATTAGCGTCAATGCTTTGGATTGTTTTTGTTAGTTTTTTGGATTGATTATTGTTACTGGTAGTTTTTTTTTTTGGACTGTTTATTATTGGTTTTTTTATAAAAAAGAAAAGTAAATATAAAAAATATGAAAAATTAATATTTATTGTGATTAACTGTTAGTTTTTTTTTGATTGTTATTGTTAGTTTTTTAGATTGTTTATTGTTACTATTAGCTTTTTTTGGATTGTATATTGTTTATTTTTTTTATAAAAAAATCAAAGTAAATATATAAAAATATGAAAAATATTTATTGTGACTGACTATTAGTTTTTTTTTGATTGTTATTGTTACTTTTTTGGGATTATTTATTGTTACTGTTAATTTTTTTTCTATAAAAAATAAAAGTAAATATATAAAAATATGAAAAATATTTATTGTGACTAACTGTTAGTTTTTTTTTTTGGATTATTATTGTTAGCTTTTTTGGATTGTTTATTGTTACTGTTAGCACTTTTTGAATTGTTTTTAATTGTCGACTTTTTTATAAAAAATAAAAGTAAATATATAAAAATATAAAAAATATTTATTGTGACTGTGGAATTGTTAGCTTTTGGGATTTTAATTTTATTGTGATTTTTTTATGTTATTTGATTTCAGTTTTGAGTATTGGATCTTTAAGTTATGGAGAGATTTTTTAAAAGACAATCAAAATTAGAAGCGACATCTTCTACGAGTCAGAGCACAACTTTAAACGAAGAATGTGTTGAAAAGATTTTACCTGACCTTCCCGCATACTCGTGCTTACGACGTCGTATTCTAAATTATGATCCAAAGATCAAAGATCAAGTTTGTAGGGCTTATCTATTGAAAGGCTCTTGCCAATCTCGTAATCACAATTTTTCAAAAAAATAATTTAGACAAACCTTAAGAAGATTTAATCCTTCTTGGTTTAATGAGTCTGGTGGTTGGTTGGATTATAGCATTTCAAAAGATGCCGCATATTATCTTTGTTGCTTTCTTTTCAGACCCAAAATAGGAGACTAGGCAAGTGGTGCTTCTTTTATTACTGAGGGATTTTTAAATTGGAAGAAGAAAGACATGTTGAATCTTCACATAGGAGGTGTTAATAGTGCTCACTATCAAGCTTGGAGAAAATGTTAGAACTTGTTGAATCAAAAACAACATATTGAAACAATTTTCTCCAAGCTATCAGATGAAGCAAAAATTGATTATCGGATTCGTTTGATTGCATCAATTGATTGCATCAGATATCTTTTGCGACAAGGACTTCCATTCCGTCAGCATAATGAATCCAAATATTCAAGTAACCAAAGAAACTTTCTTGAGCTTTTGAAGTTTCATGCCGAACAAAATGAAAATGTGAAATCTGTTTCACTTAAAAATACTCCTGACAATTTGAAGTTGACATCTCCTGATATTCAAAAAAACATAGTTAATGCTGCAGCAGTTGAAATAATTATTGCCATTATTAAAGAGCTTGGTGATAGGCTATTTTCTATTCTCTTAGATGAATCAAGAGATGTCTCAACAAAGGAGCAAATGACAATTGCTTTGAGGTATGTCGATGAAAGGGGATACATGGTTGAACGCTTTTTGGGCATTAAGCATGTTAGTAGTACTAGTGCTATTTCACTTAAGAAAGCGATTGAAGAAATGTTTTCAACACACAATTTGAGTTTTTTTAGATTACGTGGGCAAGATTATGATGGAGCTAGTAATATGCAAGGAGAATTCAATGGACTAAAAACACTTATTTTGCAAGAGAATCAATGTGCATATTATGTTCATTGTTTTGCTCACCAATTTCAATTAGCTTTTGTGCCAGTTGCGAAGAATTATATCCATATGGCTGATCTTTTTTACTTGGTTTCAAATATTGTCAATGTTGTGGGAGCTTCATGCAAGCGTCGAAATATTCTTCGAGAGAAACAAACTGCTAAAGTTATCAAAACTCTAAATAATGGTGAGATAACAAGTGGAAAAGGACTCAATCAAGAGACTACTCTCATTAGTGCTAGTGATACACGTTGGGGATCACATTATCGGATTTTGCTTAGTCTGATTAGTATGTTCCCAGTTGTGATTTAAGTGCTTGATGTCATAGTGGAGGATGGATCCAATTCAGAACAAAGAGCAGAAGCATTTCGTTTATTGGAGTCAATGCAACCTTTTGAATTTGTGTTCAGTCTACATTTGATGAGAGCACTTTTGGGAATTACAAATGATTTATCTCAAGTTTTACAAAGAAAAGATCAAGATATTGTCAATGCCATGAAATTGGTTCAAGTTTCTAAACGACGACTCCAAATGTTGAGGGATAGTGGCTGGAGTTCTTTGGTGGATGAAGTTTCATCATTTTGTGGGAAACATCTAATTGATATTCCTAATATGAATGGAACATATGTTATTCGAGGAAGATCGAGGCATAGAGCTCAAGACAAGACAAACTCTCATCACTACCGTATCAAGTTATTCTATACTGTCGTTGATATGTAAATCCAAGAGCTCAATAATCGTTTTAATGAGGTGAATATCGAATTACTTCTTTGTGTTACATGTCTAAATCCATTTGATTCATTTGCAACTTTTGACAAGGAAAAATTTATTCGATTTGCCAAATTCTACCCACACGATTTTGCAGAGGTGGAGATATTAGCAATTTCTGATCAACTTGAGAATTTCATTTTAGATGTACGCTCTAGTATTAAGTTTTCTAATTTAAAAAGAATAGGGAATCTTGCACAGAAAATGGTGAAGACCAAAAAAGATAAAAGATACCCCTCTGTTTACAAGCTTCTAATGTTGGCCTCGATTTTACCAGTTGCGACAACTACAGTAGAGAGGTCATTTTCTGCTATGAAGATTGTAAAGAGTCAGCTTCGCAATCGAATGGGTGATCAATGGATGCACGATAGTTTACTTGTATATATTGAGAAAGAAATGTTTCATAGTATTACAAACGAAACCATCATGTATCGTTTTCAAAATATGAAAAGTCGTCGTGATCAACTGTAATCAAATTATAAATTATCAATATATTTGAACTTTTTGAGTAACACTTTAATTTACTGCATACAGTTTTAAATATTTGACTCATCTGGACATGATTCCTGGCTCCGCCCTTGGGCCTACCTGTTAGGACCAAAATTGTTGTTTTCATATATACAATTCTATTTTTATACGGGTTGGTTTTGGACCTTATCTATAAAAAAATGAAGTCCCGAGAGTCTTCTATTTGTAGTTTAACTCCCCTTTCCCCCAAAATGTCTATTCAAACGAGTTTGTAACGAGATTTTTGAGCCTAAAGCCGGATTTTTATTAAAGTTTCCTTTAAATTGGCTTTCTTTATCGGGTTACCGTGGTTAGTTCACGTGCCTCAGGTTTAAGGGCGTGACAATGGCCCTTGTAGATTACATCTAACAAGTCTCCTAACATAAACACGGGGACAAAATATAATATCAATCTCCAATATGAAGGTGAAACTGCAAATCACTGTTTCTACCTTCCTTGAGTTGATTATCACTTTTTAGCTTTCCTAATTATCCTTATATAGACAAAATGCCCCATTATCATTGTACCATTCTATTCAAGTTTCTTAATTTTTTTTTGGTTAATTAAAATTAAAGACAGCTAAAGAACATAGTTTCTTAATTCTAATCTTGTAATGTGAAGTACAAGGACTCTAAACTCTTCATTTTAAACAGAAAAGACTTCACACAAGTTCCCTAAATTACAACTGTAGTATGCACAAATAGTTGCAACTCAGAGCGATCATTTTAACAGAAACCAAGGATTATTACTTCGCGCACAGTCTTTTATCTGAGAGAGAGAGAGAGAGAAAGAGAGAGAGAGAGAGAGAGCACCTGGTGAGGATTGCGGTCTATAATAGACTGTTCCTTGAATTTTAGCCTACACGAATAGTTTTGGTTCCCCTGTATACGCATTGTCCCGTAGTGATCACAGTACAATTTTCCCAATATAAGATTGTATATGGATGTTGTTACCTGACACATTAAGTCATCTTTATAGGGGAACTACATACAAATGAAACAGATTTAGGCCCAAGAAATGAATAAGTATTGGGCCATACCTTACTCCATTGAAAAACTTCTCCATCATCAAATTCCAAAGTCAAAACACCAACGGGGTCAAGCTGAATTGAACGACCCCAAAATTTGCTTTTGAGATTGCTATCACCCCAAAATTTCCATCCTGTACCCTCACAATGGCATGCTACAATCATAGGGTGATGACTGACCTGACACAATTAAAATCTACATTACCTACTTAATTATTAGCAGCAAATTCTACAATGCCAAATTCAAATACATCCGCAACCCATATCTATCAA
>JAULJZ010000005.1:2352108-2367884 GCA_032270985.1 Heliamphora pulchella
AAAAAAAGAAAAACCAGAATTTTTCAATAAAGAGTCTGAGAAGTTTCTTTTCTGATAGCCAAAACCCCTTGTGTTTTTCTTTCTTTTATTGTTCTAACATTTTTTTTCTACAAACTACAACCAGTACTATTCAGGATCTCATTTACTACACTGATCTTACAAACCCACCACCAATCCACACGATCCTTCACTGTCCTGTACTCTTCGATCACTTTTATAGTCCTCTGGGAAAATGAATAAAATAAATTCCAATTCTAATTAAGGCATCTTCTACATCTCACTTTAGTGGTTAAATAATCTAAACTAAAAATTATCTCACCCATCACTGCAGTAAATATGAGCAGCATCATATCAGAGCCTGGGTAAAATCTGATTTAAGCAATAGACTTTTATTAATAAGACTTCCAGAAACCTCCAGAAAAGAAGAAAGAGTATCCGTTTGAAGGGCTCTTTCCTTTCAAAACATATCCATGTCACTTTTCCCCTCCCAAACGATGTGTCATGACAAAAGTACACAAGTTTCATATTGAGGTTCCACAAATCATCACAATATCACAATGACATGCATAGAACCACCTCAGTCCTCTCCTTTCCCCACACAGCATGAACTTTACTAGAGTTATGCAATAAAAAAATAGCCGGATAAGTTTCAGACTTGATATCCCATAGTACCATGGCAACACTTGATAGGGAATGCAATCTTGCTCGATGAGTTCTGATAGGCATAAATCTAACGTGAAATGTTATCATCTCTCGAAATGAATACCATGATGATAAACTGATCTTTAGTTTTAGACCTTCAATTATACGGTACTATGGGATATCAAGTCTGAAACTTAGCCGGCTACTTTTTTAGAAAGAATGTCTGCATAATTCAGGTTTATAAAAATATATCTTCAACTTGTTCCACGGCTTCATGCGGCCTCCAATAGTGTCCATGTTTTTTCTCTGATGCCAACCAAGTTAAGTTAGTTTCCCTGCATCTTCTATTATAGCATGAGGAACCATCTAATTTCTCACTCAGGGTAAGGAAAAATATAGCGGGGGGTCTTGTCGAGTCAACTCATTTAATATTAATGAGGAGTTAACTCGACAAGTTCTCAGTATATTTATTTCTTTGTTATATTATAAAGAAAGGATCCAAAAAAACATCTATCTCTATCAAGGTAACACATCCAGGTTGAACAAATGGTGGACTAATTAAGGCGTAAATATAACATTACATGTTATTCTCTCCTCCAAATGTTGTGGCATGAAAATACACAATATACAAGAAAATTCATATTAACTTGAAATTTTACTTGGATGAAAAAAAGAAGGAAAAAAAAAACACATTAGTTTCATGGTATAAAGTGTAACCTTCTCTGAGAAAAACCGAAGGCCTTTATCTGGATAGTCAGCCTCGTATGTCTCCCCCAGCAATGGATTAAATGGCTTGCAATGTCTTCCTTCAGTAGAAGCATAACCAGACACAGCAAATGCCGCAACATTTAAAATCCTCATAAGGCTGTTACCCTATGAATGCAATAGAGGACATTAGAAGCTAAGAAACAGAAACTGAAATGATTTGACTCACCCGAGGAAGCTTAAAATTGGGGTGATTCATTTAACGGCAATTGAACTTCAAAGGCTATGGTACAGATATCATGTACAGGCAACCAACATAATCCAAACCGAGTATGCACTGATTCAGATATCATGTACAGGGAGCCAACATAATACAAACCAAGTATGCACAATTATTAGGGAAAGGAGGAAGAGGATTGCCGTCCATACTCACTTTTATTTTCTTTATAAGTATAAAAATGTCAAAATGTTTTGTTTTTAATTCTTGGCATTTGACGTTCTCAGAAATTACAAGATGCAAGTCATACATGGAGTTCAGTAACCGTTCATATCATGGAACAAAAGCCAAAATGTTTAAACCACGAACCTGACATTTTGGAATAAGGAAAAAAAATGGGTACAATCATACAAAAAAAACATTATATTTGAAATGGGAATGGAATTTACCATTTGATTACAATAACCATAGTTCTAGTCCACCTATGACTAGAAAATGATGACAGCTCATAAACATGAATCCTGAAAATTCATATGATGCCTAGATAAGCATGCATGGCATAAAATATATTTATGCAATTTATAATCTGATAAGTAACTCCACAAGATCTATAAGCATATAAATACTTAAATATCAAAACAAGAAAATGTGTCCTTAGACTTTGTGTCGTCTATGACTGTAGACTCTCGAGTAAAAAATTATTCAAGTATAGCCTTAGTATCTCTATTTATTTGCATTTTAATCTAAAAAAAGGTAATATTGATAGAAGATAACTACGAAGAACAAAAAACTACAGTAAAGATCATAATATAATTAAAATACGCTAAGAGAATTTGTAGCACATTGGATAGAATTATGCAGGCTGCTCGTTACACAAACATGCTGTGCAAGCAATACCACTATAATCAGGACTTTAAAAAACCCATACTTATTTTTAAGTTCTCCCCACAACTTACCCTTTTCCCCCATTCATATGCCCGGTCAATAAGATAAGAATATTCCAAATCTTCAAAACATTTTTGCAGTGAAGAGAGAGGTTCGTTGAAGTAGACAGGTAGACAAACTTTTGTCAGGTCCTTCCCAATATTATCTTTAATCATTGACCAGAGGCTTACTCCCTTCTCCTTCTCAACAGGCTCAGGCAATCTCTTACGACGCTTAACATGAGGAAAATGCTTTCCAACAGATCTAATGGAAGGGTCAACATCATCTCCGGAATCAAAAGAATAAAGCTCTTCATCAGAAGAGAAAGATGATGTCCGCAAATCAGAACCACTGCTTTTAAAAGAACTTGATGAAAGAAAATCTCGTGTATCAAAGAATGCATTATCATCATCATCTGTTTCTTCCTCCGCAGCATCAACCCTCTCGTTGTCATCTTCAGACTCGCTTGCACTTCCTTCTGGAAAAAAGAATAGAAACCACAATAGGAAATCAGCAAATTATGGCAACCACCAAAAAGTATTAGTAACAGCTGTGGAATAGAAAGTAACAAACCACATTAGGAAATCAGCAAATTATGGCAACCACTAAAAAGTACTAGTAACAGCTATGGAATTGGTGGCAACAGCAAGAGTAGATGAAGAAAGAACCACATCCTCTTTTGTTTTTTCTACCCCCTTCTTATCCATGCGTGCAACAATTCCGACACATTTTTAGCACATCCATTCTAGTGTATTAATATTGTAAAATATTAAACAACTAATGCCTCATTGCTCTTGATTTCTTCTAACAATCAACTAACAGCTTGTTGCTCTTGATTTATTCAGAGTAGAAGCTAAGGTCAAAGTAGTCATAAGTACCAGACAATTAAGGGCAACAACTGCTTCACAGGTCTACATTCTGATCGCGCGAGATTATTACACGTGTCTACTATTTAGGCAGAGTTGAGGAAATATTCCCCTATACTTCTAGTCATTTGCAAGTATTACCCCCTACGCCATAGATTGCTAATCCACCACTAAAACTAGAAAATAATGAATTCTGACACAAGCTCTTAGTAGTTCATTCCTCCAATCATAACGTAGAACAACTCCTTGTCCTGAAATATTAGCCTATTAATCATCCTGTAATGTTGCATTTCAATATCCTTGCATTAAAAAAAGCATATTTCTCCTATTATACCCCATCACATCTACAACCCCATGATGTACAAGCTTGAGCAACATTATTAACAAACTCTCCTCCGGAATTATTTTACTTGCTTTCCACATGTAGAGGAAAGAAGAACAGTGAGCTTGTGTAGTGTTCTTTTTAATATGTTAAGAAGACTATACAGGATTTGTGATATCTCATAAAAGAATGATCAACATCTTTTATTTGGACTCTAACCTAACAAGTACATCATGTTGGTTGAATGCTGCTTTTGTCTCCCGCATTTCAATCATCATCGTTAATTTGAAAGCTACTAAATCCCGTAAATATATCTTAAATTTCAACGAAAGTTTTGTGGTTCTTTAGAACAAAGGCAACAGTTCCACATTTATGACGTGATCATTGATAAATATTAATCTTTATTCTCATAATGAAATGATGATCCATTTAGGGCTGCGAAAATACTATGGGGAGGAGGCTATGTATATCCTGGTGCAGCAATCTTTAATTACCAACTTACTATATGCTTAAGTTGTAACATGCAAATATGGATGTAGAATACGAGACGTCAATATAATCAAAAGGAAATTCGAGGTTCAGCTTCACTGCAGCTCGCTCTCCCCATTTTCCTCCCAGTCTTCTACTTCCGCTTTTCCTGCTTAGCAATGAAGAAGTTAGAATAATGTTTCCTACATTAACTCTACAGAAGTCTACACTTTATTAGGACATCAGGGGTAAAACTACAGAATATCAAGAAAAGAAGAAACTTCCAATTTGTCTCGAATCTAAGCAAAATAATCTGCAAATCCCAAAACTGCACAATGGATGATCTACAACCCCTGAATTGCAACTATACAAACTGGACAAAAATTAACTTCACAACTTAAATTTTAAAAAAAAGGAAGAGAAACAAAAACTATGCTTAAGTTCCAAGACACTCCTAGAGAGGACCCAAGGACCCAAAACACAACAAACAAGTCCAAAATCATCACCAAAGCGATCTAGCCACATGAGATTGAAGTGAAGATGATTATTAGACTCCTCATCTTGCTTACACATAAAGCAACTCACCCAATACGCCATCTCCTCCGTAGATAATCAAGGATGAGCCTCTTCCCCTGAGCCTCCATCCAACAAAAAAAAACCACCTAGATCATCCACGTAAAAGGATTTCACTTCAAATCTTCTAACTGGGATCTTAATCATTTCAAATAATCCTCCCCTCACAGTTTACATACTTTTCCAAAAGAACTGTCTTCTAAAAGAAATGCTACAAAAAATGATTACCTTTCTTGTGAACATAGTGCCAGAAGCTTCTCCAACCACCACAACTCTAAGGCTCCATCAATTGTACGGAAAGGAAAGGAAAAGAAAAAGGGAAATTATTTTCTTTTCTTGGATGCGCATTCCACAGTTGCGAAAAAATGTGGGTCCCATCATAACTATTTTCCTGAAGAAAACATCTATGGAAAATTAAATCTTGCTTTATTCATGAAATTTCTTGTAAATTGAGCATACAACAGAGTAAATCATTTGTGATTCTTTTCCTTTACTTTCTTTTATTTCATTTTTAACAAGAAACATTTTCTTACATAAGATTCCTAACAACTGAACAGCTCCCAAAGTTTCACCTTTGTACCTCGCCAAACTTTAAATTTAGTGTGGCCCAAAAAGTCATACAACAATTTTAATGCCCTTTCATAAGCCCTACCGGCCTACCCCACTTATTTTCCTTTTTTTGATCGATAATCCTACTTGATGGGGGAACCAAGTCTACCTTACCTTATATGCACGGTTACCCTCTCTTTTGCTATGAGATAAGCATAGGATTCTGGTTTATAGATGGTCAAAGGTAAGGCAGCGAGTGAAGAGGAGGAAGAGGAAAGCTTCAAGCTATATTTGGAAATCACCGACATCCTCCAAAAATGATCATGCTCACAAGAAAATCACCAAAACCTCTGGCTAAAAATCTTCAAATTTTCATTACGCTCAATCCTCCCTCCCTTAGAGGGGTGCACACCATTTCTCGCTCAATCCAATGAAACCAGAGTCCTCATCCCATCCCACCCCATCCAAGAAGTTTACTTGCAATTTTTCAAGTCCCTTTACCATCAATAAAGGGTGGGTAAAACAAAATACATGAAGTATGAAGGCAAACTAGAAAACATATTTGTAACCAACTTCAACTTACCTAAATCATCCCAGAAAACGCTCAAAACACCACAGGAAACATTCATGAGATTTCATGAATGTTAATTTAAGGTTATATAGGTGGAAAAAAGTTGTAGGCTTTACAAACGAGAAACTATTGGTATATACATAGATTTAAAGATAAATTACTGGTACTATAAAGGACACATGTTGATTGAATTTTCAGAGTATGAGTTATTATAGTTTATTAACTAACAAAAGGTAAATGTTGGATAGGGAGTTAGGAATTAGGATTTAGAACATAGATATTTGACACCATGGGTATTTATTTCTTATGTTAAATGTAGTTTGCTACACACAAACTGTTGTTTACGTGCATCCTTTGTGATTGCCAGTGTTCATGTTTGAACACATAAGAAATTCATCTCAACCAAATTAGTGTGCAACTCTGCGTCATACTTCACATACCATGGATGTTTGACAAAGCTCCTCCCACCAACTTTTAGCTTCCTACTACTAGTTTTAGTAATAAGCTATAGTTTTCTCCAAACACTCAACTTCTAATGCAAGTTATAACTGTTTTTACTTCTATTTCAACTACAAGCTAACACATTTACCAAACACTCACAACTTCTATTACAAGTTACAATTTAAAAGTTACTAATTTCAGCAATGCCAAACATATAACTGATTTTTTTCTACTTATCTGAAATTATAGAATGCCTATCTGAGTGGTAGTTTCTTATTAAGAGCTGATCATGTTGAATTTCTATAGTCAAAAGTATAGGAAGCAAAGACGGAAGCATGAAATAATCACAACAAATTACACCAATGAACATCTAGCAATGTTATCCTAATGAACAATAAGGCATGCAAAAAGCCATGCCTCACAAATCACAAGTTCAATAACTGTTTATGACACAAATTTGCACAAAATCTCAACAGCTTCTGGAAAAGCAGAAATGTCTCCACTTTTGGTAGTAAAAGAATAAGGCTGAACTGAAAAAACTTCATGACTCGTTAAATTTAACCACAAGCCAAGTGCTCAATAAATATACTGAGTATGCCTCAAGTATGCCCGGTGGAAATGGGGGGTAGATGCAGATGTTAGAAATCATCAATGTCATATCAAAAGGATTTTTACAAGGAATGAGACCTGATTTCCTCACGTAATATTGAATTGATATAAAAGACAGTAAGATCATAAAGTTGCACACATAAACCACATAATATGCACAAAGTGAGCATAGTGACAGAAGATAAGAGTCGCGTAACAAATAAAATAATAATTGCAATCCCAATATCACACCAAGATTATCCCCACACCCCTGTTTTTCTACTCTTCTCTTTATCTGCTCTTTCCTTAGAGAATTATTTTGCTGCCTAGTGCCAACTGGGCTTCTGTGCTTTAACACCTCCCCCCCCCCCCCAAAAAAAATAATAATAATTACTCCTTTTGAAGGGGAAGGAGGGTGGACCCTATTTTGAATCTATGCAAACACTATTGGCATGGATCAATCTTTGATGGAAATATGAGAATCTCAATTGTCAACCAATTTTCACTTCAATATGCAAGCGCCATTAAGATAAAAAGAGAACAAAGTTTTGATCCTCAACCAAGAAACACTTTCTTTCCTTAAGAATTTTCCTTTCCTTTCTTTCATTCTTTCCTAAATCTTAAGGCAGGTAAGTTCGTAACCAAGAACTGACCATAGTCGCTTTTGATTGCTGCTACAAATCTAACAAACTGGCAATAAATAAATGGGTGACCTTGTTCCCCGGACATCTATGGTTTGCCAGGCAGTTATGTAAATTAACAAAATTCCCCTTAATTCAGATCTCTCGCTATATCATAGAGGATGTTTTTCAGAATTCACAAAAAGATTGCTCGGACATAAGTCAGGGATGCCCTGCCAGCAGAGCCATTGTAATTAAAAGCTGAGAATATTCGCAGAGTTGTAACTTGACCGATCATATAAGCTGTTAAAGCCAGCACATAAACATTAAAAAAAAAAAAACATGTAAAAATGTTTTGCAAATCGTACCACTGGATTTGTCTTGCCTTGATGCAGACGAAGGCCCCGACTCCTCCAATTGTCTTTGGCTCTCATTCACTACTGTATTCTCCAGGTCAACCTTTTCTGTCTACACCAAACAACTTTAGATATTAGTTTCTCAGCAGGATTTTTTTTAAAAGTGAAAATCTCAACATTTTATAGAAATTCAAATTTCCAATAATATAAATAGACATGTAGATGCTTATTAGTAAAAATGTATACAGGTGTAAAGTGTCAAGGCCTGAAGGATACAGCTATAGCTTTGGAAAAGTAAATGTAAAGAGAATTATTACATATTTACATTTTCTTTTGGCAGTTTAGAGAATATATTGTTGAAACTCTTTGTATTCCACCTAAAACCACTAGCTTGATATCTCCCCTCAGGTCTGTCACATGCAGCCTTTTATTTTTTGGGATCTATCCTTTTCCATAGGTCGCCAACGTGAGATGTGGGTTCTCTTTTTAGTTTCTTTTTTATTTTATTTTAATGGGTGGGATGGGCAACACTCTGATACCATGTTAGAACTTCGTATTAAACCTAAAAGCTTAAGATTAATAGCTATGAATTGCTTAATAGATCAGTCATTAGTTGCAAAAAGTAACACATGCCATTCCAGTAGAAAAACATAATAATTCTCAGGAGGAACAAAGCATAACCAGAACTTCAAGCACTGGTTGGCAGTGTGTAAGCGTTAGAAACAAAGCACGAATGATGGCAGGAGTAAAAATGTGGAAGGAAACATAGTGAAATGTAAATGCCTGTTTAGGAAACAGAAACCCAAATACAAATTGGCATATGGGGTAATCCCAAAGGCTGAATAAGAATTAAACCTCAAACTAGCTTCAGGACCTATGAAAATCAGCCAATCTTATAGGACAAAGTTACCAGGTCATGAACTCTAATTCCGTATTAAATTGGCAAACATATAGTTGGCACTCAGGATTAAGCCCTCGTGTAATGTGGAGAACAACATCCCAGCAATTTTAAATTCTGCACAACGCTCATAGACTTTATTTAGAGATAGTAAAGCTCATCTTCTTTTATTTTCTTATACAATAAGCTTAATCTGAACTAGATGCACCACATCTATCAAATTTTTATGACTGACAGAAAAGTTTCAAAGGATAATATCCCAACTTCCAAGCACTTGTCGGTTCAGATAAACCTTCAGAAGTCTATTAGTAGGTCAGGCATTCAAATTCTCTCCCTTCTTTGCTAGAGTATTTAAAGGAAAAAGAACAGAAATCATTGCACACAGGGCGAATATGACCTGTTCATATTTAACAAACAAGAAAAGACCTGATATGTAAAAGTTTAAAATGAGAGAGCAACAGCAGCTAGCAGGGTAGGAATAACTGAGATAGCAATAATTCAGGATGCACTGGCTACTAGTTGCAATTCTTGGAGTGGAGGTTACTAGTTGCAATTCTTGGAGTGGACGTTCAGCTTTCAACCAAATTAATCATGTAAACCACAGTTCTATGAGCATTATGGGCCCATAATTTTA
The DNA here is from genome assembly GCA_032270985.1 of Heliamphora pulchella. Taxonomy (NCBI): domain Eukaryota; kingdom Viridiplantae; phylum Streptophyta; class Magnoliopsida; order Ericales; family Sarraceniaceae; genus Heliamphora; species Heliamphora pulchella. The sequence goes on from JAULJZ010000005.1 coordinate 2,361,483, forward strand.
CCATTCATACCAAGACAACCCTAAATTTTAGTTCGTTGTATTTATTTTTCTTCAAAAAGAAAACCTTTAAGGAAATAGATCAGAAAAAATGGGATCACTTTGGATAGCCAAATTTACTATTTTGGAACGCAAGCGTATTTTGGATCATATCTTCCATAAAGTAATTTTAGTTATTTTATTTCATATATATGAAGCGTTTAAACATCATCTTTTGTAGTTCATGCCAAGTCTTACAATTCTTATTTCGATTAGATCAGCAAAACTAGGATATCGATTCACAATTTTACAACTATGGAAATATCATCTAGAAACGATATAATTTCAGCACTACTAAGTACGACAACTTTGATAACCATGTAATTTCAAGATGTCAATGGATTATATCAAATGGCAACAACTCAAACAACTCTACAAAGAACTCTTGCCTTCTGTTGGATTTCCTGTTCTCCAATGTACTCTTTTGTATTGATTTCTTTCCTTTTTAATAAAATTTGGGCTGCTCAAAAAAAATTCCGATTTCAAAAACAATAAAAACAACATATTTATAAATTGATGATCCCTGTTACTTTTATTTTTTTCGTTTGCTTTTGATGTTCTTTTTTTGTGATAGGAGTTATCTCTATTCATTATTAATTTAAGAAAATAAATAGTTCCTGCCACATAGGATCATCTTATATTACCCAAAAAACACAGTTGTTCGATAAAACCAATTGATAATACTTTTCATAAAAATTACATATCAAAATTATTAGTTAGGAAAATATAAATATATAAATAGGTACATAAATGCACAAAGATATATAAGTATACTATACACATATATCAGAATAAATTATTCTTCAAATAGTACACATGCATGAGAAAAAATAATTCTTCCTTCGAAATTTCTCGTATATCACATTCCTTGGTTATATATTCTCCAAATAAGCTTGCTACTAATAAATTGTTATATTTTTTAATATGTTCTCAGCCTGAGGCAACTATTATAGTTAGTAAAGGATCCAATTCGTACATGCACATGCGTGCACAAATGAAAGAGGCAATAAGCAATAAGCAATAAGCAATAGGCATCAGTACTGCATCACTTGAAATATTATAAACATCGATGACATGGATGGAGATATTCGCATCTCTTTTCTGCATGAGAAATGTCAACAGCTCCTTATCAACAATTGCTAGCACCCATTCAGTGATTAAAGTTCAGTTAGATTATATTCATCCAAATCAACATGTAACAAATTTTCCATCGAGCAGTTATAAATCATAACATAGATTGTAAATAACAAGACAAACTACATGCAATCAAGAAGCTATTGAGACCTGTCCATTTTAACAAAGCAGGCAACCACTTCTTTTTAATAAACCGGTTTCATATTTTGCGTTTGTAGATTCTAAGATTCTATACATGTCCTACATTCCACCTTTTGCAGATAAAACTAAGAATACAAAGCAAAATAGTTTATAATTCATCTTATTCTCGTTCATGAAACAAAAACTACCTTTAGCCTAAAAAATGAGATTAGGGCACGAATTTTGAGTTCCTGCATTCCTGATAAATCTGAATTAAGGAAAACCAAAATCCAGTTGAACTAAGCCAAAGGAACCAGATTAATACAGTTAGGCCGTGTTTGCATAGGGGAATAAGATTAGGAGGGATTAAGTTTCCCATCACTAATAGTTTTAGGAATAAATATCCATTGTATGGTGTATCTCTTTATTTAGTCTACTCGTATGTTTGTTTGTTTATGAAATAGAAAGACAAAGATTAAGCATCATAACAATTTTGTCCTTGCAATGAGATATTTGATTGTGTACATATTGAGCAAACACAATTGAAATACTGTTAAATAAGACCATAACATATAAAAAAAAGGCTTGGATAAGATCAAAAAATAAAAAATCTAATAAGACCAAAAAAGAAAAAAAAATAGAAAATGAATAATCTAAGAGACAAAAAAATAAAAATAAGAAAAGTCACTAATAAAATTGCAAAGTAAAAAAATTTGATATTAGTACTTAAATCATAACTAATCTAGGTAAAAAAATAGAACAAAAAATGTAAATAAAGTTAAAGTAAAAATTGAAAAATTAAAAATATAAAATATAAAATATATAAATATATAAAGTCGCTAATAACTATCTCAGAAACACTCAATTTAAAAAAATACAAATCAAGATATAAAAAGGTCAATTAAAAAATAGAAAGAAAAAAAAAACCTAAAATATTACAAAAGTAATATTAAAAGGGGTAAAATTATTATTTAGATTAATCTCTTCTTCTCTCTCTTACACTAATTCTTTCCCTCTCTATCCCAACTCTCCATCCACCCACACAGTTAGTTCAGGCACAAAAAATACAAACAAACATGAGATACAAATTTATTCTGGACTATAAGTCCAATCCAGATTTATCCCTCAAAACAAGCATGCCCTTACAGTCAATGGGAAGTCTGACTTTTTTTTGTCATCCTGGTATTAGATAATGAGGCCCTTACCTACCAGAAAATTGTGAGTTTCAAATCTTTCCCAAGTTTTGTTAACACAGCCAAAATAATTCCCAAAGTATTTTGCACCAAATCATCATTTAACCTACGAATGTGTATAATTCCAAGTAAATGAATCTGTAAAAACCTTAAAGATTGAACCATATTGAATCACCATTTCACTCTGGTTATAAAGTACCTCCAATATGTTGTAAATTTGCAGCAACAGCCTCTTGTTGACCAGTTGTAAATTAACACAAAATCAAATTAAAAAAATAGAAGAAACTATTCCTAAATTTTAGGTAGCAGCAGCCTCAAGTAAGCATGTAGGAAATGGGAGATTTATATTTAAAATAGATGACATAAATGCTGGTCATATGTTCCAATTGTAATCTGGAAAGATTCCTGGTACCCAAATTAATGTGTTAATAGTGCATTTGTCAACTACAACAGGAAAAGTTCATGTGAAACATTCCCAAGAAATTCGTCAATAGAACCACCGATAGCTAAAAGAGACCCTAGTCAATATCAATTTCTAAAGGAAGAAGAAGGTAGAAGCAAGTACGAGTCTACGACAATTTTCTAGATGCGCACTTGCTTCCTCGAGTCGCGATAAAAACAGAGCACAAAAAACTTGCTGCAGTTGCATTAAATTCCATCAGAAACTCAGTCCAACACAGTATAAAAACGCACATAAATGACATCAACAAGCAGTCATCTGATTCAACTAATCCCTTTAAATAATTATATTTGAGAAATACACAATTTAAGAGTTTCCATTCCCCATCTAAAATTTCATACAAAAAAAGGGGAAAAATAAGTTTACACCTCTACCAACAAAGAAACAAAAAAAATACACAGCAGTCATAAATCCAAAGCCACAGAGCAGTTAATTTGAGGCTTCTGAAGCATTAGAATGTGGAGGATTCTATGCAGAAGAAACTGAAGAAGAATTCCGAATACCATTTGCATGATTTTTTCTACTAATCATTACATGTACCTCTAGCTGCCGCAATGTGTCGAGGAGGAGCCAATGCTTCTGTTTAAGCAGCATAAGCTGATTCTGCAGGGCAGCAAACTCATTTCTCATAATCTGCTCGCTATCCTGGATGGCTGCCTCACTCGTTCCTTCTTCCAATAACCTCTGCTTCAACTTTTCTGTTGACACAGCAACATTATCCACAGGAGCCATTAGTTCACTGTTGGACATCCTGGGGAACATGTCCTTCACAGTTTTCAATGCGTCCATCCACGCCACTCGATCCTCTCGAGTCTCGGCCCTCAAGTGCAGCCTCTTTGTACCCGTAAAAATAGAAAACCTCTTGTCATCTGACTTGCTTTCACGTATTGATGAAACCTGTGATACGCCATCAAAAATGGATTCAATAGATATATTAGTCTTGTCTTTGTGATAAATCAAAGGGAAACATAAAAACCAAAAATTAAACTGAAATACATAAACAATGATTCCTATGACCAAATTTGGGATGAGTCGCCAATGCATGGGCTAAATTGGCCGACCTAGCATGGCTCTTTCGCACGGCATTGGTGATTATCCAAATTAGATTACCCAGATTTGGTAATAGTAGCATTATTGATACTATTTGATAGATATAGAAAAGGGGACTTTGTTCTTCATGTATTGACCTTCTGATGGCTAAAAGAAAATGCATCAATTCAGAATCGGAGCAAAAAAAATTAAAAAATAAGGAAACAAAACATTAATTTCCATAGATGTAGATGCTAGATTATATTGAGAGATTAAAGAGGTTGAAAAATTATATCTTTCTCGCAATAAATTAATAGAATCCTATGATATGATAAATTAAAATAAGATATTTAAAATAAATTGGAGAATTTTGATTCGTCCCAATAGATATAGAACGTAAAGCGAATCCAAGTGTATGCAAGCAGACCAAGACCAAGATTAGATTGTAATTTATAATAAATAATAAATATAAGAGGAAGAATTAATTGGGTCAAACAGATAAAAGAAGCTAAAAGAAATCTAACTGTAATCTGTAAACAGAATTTGAATTATGATGAGTACGGAACAAGAACAATCTACGGTCCTTTTGATATAGTAACAGCATGATGCCTAGACCAAAAACGAGAGAGAGAGAGAGAGAGAGAGATAGAGATTTTAAACCTTGAGATGAACTTCACCAACAGGCTTCCGGCGAAGCTGAGAGCCACTATTCTTGTGACGAGAGATTCGCCGGAGTGAATCTTCTCCGATGACTCTCGATCCCTTTTCAGTCTCTTGGCTGACCACAATCTTATCAGGTCCGTGAATTTTATAATACGAAAGAACACCATCTTGCAACACAAACCACCGTGGTCGCCAACCTCTTCCGTAATTCACCCACTTATACAGAATACCAGAAATTCCATTGCCTACAATATCATTGATCTTCACATCCCGTTGATCGCCGCACAACAATTGCGTCGCCTCGCGCATCGACGGCAGCCGCAAGCCCGACTCCGCCGCGGTTGACGCCGGCGCCACCATTCTGTGGCTCAACCGACCGAAATCGTGATTGTGGACATGGTGGTGGTTGTTATTGTTGGCATGCTTCGCCGGATCGGATCTGCCGCTGGAGCCGGCGGAGATCTCCGAAGGCATGACAGGGCGCTCCGGTAAATTTCCCGAGTTCCGGTCGTGTACAGTGGAGACGCAGCAAAACGGATGCATAATCAGGCCAAAACAACAGCCATTGGATTGCCGCATCGGAGGTTTGCAGAAGCGGCAGTGGCGGTGGCGAGTCGCCGGAGAAATAGGCGGAAATTTTTCATTCTTTGTAGAGAGAGAAAGTAGAGAGAGAGAAAGTAGAGAGAGAGAAATGAAGAATTATATCTGGCTGTGGAAATTGAGGCGGCGACGTTGGCGTCTATATAGGAACGGTTAGTGCTGTGATGAAGAGAAAATATATATCATAAATACAAATATATATGAATTGACATATTTAGGTACAGTTATTACCGATGCCCAATTATTGAATTTTAAGAATTTAAAAATAAAATAAAAAATGTTACTAACAATTTAATAGTTAATTAATTAATTCTAAGATACATAATTAAAATATAACACTTGCAAAAAAAATTAAAAATATAATATTATTAATTTGATTATTTATAGAGATAAAAAAATAACAAAAATAAAAACATTTATTATTGAGAGAAATCGAATTAGATATCTAGCATAAGAGGATACTAACGGAACTTATATTTTTTACTATTAAATTTTTGTCAAATCATATCAATCGTTTACTTATAAACTCAGAAATTTTAAGTTTTTGTTTAGCTTAATTTTTTTTTTGTAAGTTCTTTTGATTTTTTTTAAAAAAAATTAAATATGTAAAAAATTAATTAATTACAGTAGAACACAAATAAGTGGGCTTTTAAAGATATTTTTAAGTAAAAAAAATTTAAAAAAATGACAATTCTCTTACATATAATTTCAAAATATAAGCTATTTTATTATATATATTATTATTTAAAAAAAATATTTTATTTTGGTCTCTTGCGTTCTTATCTATTTATTAGTGGAGTCATGAATTGTGCTTTTTATTAATTAAATTTAAATAACTTTTAAAAAAGGTACTTAAAAGACTTTGTTTTTAAGTGAAAAAAAATATGTAATTCACTACTTAATAACTTTTTTTATTGAATTTTTTATTAAAAAAATATAACTGTCATATCACAAAAGATTAGAAAAATAATAAATTAATATAATAATTTTTTATAAATTTTTAATGAACCATAAAAGATTATTAATTTTAACTAAAACTAAAAACACTATACTTGACGGAAATATTCATTGAAAGAGATGCGGCAATGCGTCTTTACCCTCCCTAATAACTTAAGTAGTAAATGTGAGTTAGTATATTAATGTTCTATATTTAATTAATTAATATAT
>JAULJZ010000005.1:2387054-2403380 GCA_032270985.1 Heliamphora pulchella
TCGCACCCTCTAATGAATCAAAACAACGAATATTAAATATATGCAAATCAATAATTATTTCAGGATTAAGATGATAAACACTATTCATAATAACCTTATAGTGTGAATTAATTTATATAATCAGTATAAAATTAATTATCCCAAATGTCCCGTTCAATACACACAAAGTGTACTAGTACAATGAATCGGAACAATAGACGACGCTATTATATGTTTCTCGTAACCAATACAGACCTACTAAAACTCTGTACTACAGTCGTACCGATGGTATGTCCATTTTCATATAAACTGTGAACATAAAACTTATATTCTGCAAAAACCTAAAATCTGATCTTCTGTGTGTAAGTCGTACTCTACACATCAGATTAAATACTATACAGACTATCGAATATTTATGCATAACATTAAAAAAATGATACACATACATTACTTATAAAGATTCTTACAAAATAAAAAATTAATTTTATTAAAATAAAATTAAATACTAAAAATATGATTTTTAGTATACCAACTCTAACAGATACTCTACAAACTTGAATAGAATGTTGAAGGTTAGGTTGCTTGACGATCTTCTTTAAAGGCTCTTGAATCTATTTTGTCGTCAAGTGAGTTGAGTAAGAAAAACTCCTTTGAGTTTTTGCTCTTAAGCTCTTGGTGGCTAGCGATAGTTATGAGCAAAAGAGCTCACCATATAAAGCCCTAACAACCCCTTATATAGACACACTCTCAAAACTCTAGCAGTCTTTTAAAAAATACTAAAAAATCGCAAAACCCTAACTACTATAAAATAATTTTGCGTACGGACTGCTTGAGCGGTCTGTTCACCACTCGAGCGGTGAAATCTATCTTACAACATTTTTTTCAGAACAGGTGAGAAACCGAGAAGCCCCTTAAACCGTTCGATGGACTACTCAAATAGTTTGTCGAGCGGTGGTGAGTAAATTGCTGAATATCAATATTTTATACTTCGTTTCTTACTATACTACAATATATAACAATGACTCCAAAAAAATAAATGTCAAATATCAATGAATAAAATACAAATAATTTATCACAAATTTGTCGAACATAAAATACCAAAAACAGAGGGCTAAATATCCTAACACAAACAATGCCTCATATGTATGAAAATGTACTATTGTCCAGTCACATTCAAGGTCCAACGGATGATCTTGAATGGCATCCATAGGTGGTGACCTATCTTGGTGCACCACAGGTTACCCAATCATAGCTCCAAAAAAATAAAATAAAAAGGAAAACATAAAAAAAATGTAATTAAAGAAGAAAGTAGAAGATAGAAAAGCATCACAAGAAAAATAAATAAATAAAAATAAAAATGAAAGCAAATTAAGACTTTCCATATCTATTTATAAAGTACTCCTCATCACTAACACCTCCATTGCCTCCTCTACCTAATTACTAGGCCTCCTCCATAACAATGGCCTTAGAGAAGGTCGAGACCGTCGTCGCCGGAAACTACTTAGAGATGGAGACAGAAGAAGGGGAATCCATTTCTGCAAAGAGCAAGCTTTCAAGGCTGTTTTGGCATGGTGGCTCAGTCTATGATGCTTGGTTCAGCTGTGCTTCTAACCAGGCACTTGTTCCTTACAATTTCACCATTAATTCTTATTAGGATTCTTTACTTCATATTATATTTTCATGAACATAATGATTTTTTTTTTCGTTTTACTTTTAATTTTAATTTTAATTTTTTTTTTTTTTTTTGGAAATGTAGGTTGCACAAGTTCTTCTCACACTGCCTTACTCATTTTCACAATTGGGAATGCTATCTGGAATTATTTTCCAGCTTTTCTATGGACTGATGGGAAGCTGGACTGCTTACCTTATTTGTGTACTCTATGTTGAGTACAGAACCAGGAAGGAGAGGGAAAAGGTGGATTTCAGGAACCATGTGATTCAGGTACTACTTTTTTCTTTTTCTTTTTTCCTTCTTATTTGTCACCAATTAATCTCCGGATACTAAGAGTAGGAATATTTCTGAGTTCGGATACCAATATACATCAATGTATAATTCGATACTGTTCGATACATGCTTGTATCACCAATACTAATATAAATTCTGATACAGCAATTTAGAACGCTCGTTGACACCCTGATTGGATTGAGCCACTCAACCCTTATCTCTCATTGACACCTTGATTGGATTGAGCCACTCAACCCTTATCTCTGAGGCTTTAAATTAATTTTCGGATTTGTTGGTTTGGGTAGTGGAATATCATTTTGTTGCCCATTTTAATATTATCTATCCTAGCATGCCAGGCCTAGTTGAAAAGGAAAATCATGAGCCATTTCCTCCACTTTCTTGACAAGCAAACAGAGTAGTACTAAGGAAGTGCTGGATTATTGTATGCAGTGGTTTGAAGTTCTTGATGGGCTACTGGGGAAACACTGGAGGAACATTGGGCTGTTTTTTAACTGCACTTTTCTTCTGTTTGGATCTGTAATCCAGCTAATTGCTTGTGCAAGGTAACTACACAAAATATTTCAGGATAATTATTCCTTTTACCTTTTTTTCTCTTTTAATGAATAATTATATTTAATCGAGCATAACTCTTCAAAATAAAAAATTAGACTAATGTTCGACTATCATTAATATGGGACTCACAGAGTGTAGACCTCCTAATCAAAATTTAATATATTGGCCGATACGTATTTTATTATTCGATATTTATTGCATCTATTGAGAATCAAAAGTTTTGATGTCAATTTTACTAATATAGCCTCGCTTAGTTCCAGCTTAAAACTAGAGTTTTTAGTCTTTTTACCTAAATTCATAAAAAAAGTAGCCATCAAATATATATTAATTTTCTCTTTGCGCCGTGGTTTAAAGTCAAAATTATTTTTAAACTAAATGAACTTTTGATTTATTAGATTTATTAAAGTCAAAAAATAAAAACTTTATTTTAATCCACATTATCAAACAAAGTCTATATCAGTCGATATTGTTCGATATTAATAGATAATGCCCATATCAACGCCATCAATATAAAATCTTGATATTCATATTTGAAATCTTACCATCGGCACAAAAACGAAGTTGCGCCGGCTTATATTTTCTCGATACAATATATTTTCTTGTTTGCTTTTCATCAATTTTACATCAATATAAATCTTGATACCGCTATTTGAAATCTTACCATTGGCACAAAACACGAAGTCACGCCGAGCTTCTATTCTCTCAATATAAGATATTTTCTTATTTGATCCTTATCAATTTTACGTTGATATAAATCTTGATACGTTTATTTGAAGTTTTACCATGGGCACAAAACACGAAGTCGAATTGTCAGGCTTATATTTTCCCGATTAAAATACATTTTCTCATATAATTTTAAATAAATTTTGCAGTAACATCTACTACATCAACGACAATCTTGACAAGAGAACCTGGACTTACATCTTCGGAGCCTGCTGCGCCACTACCGTCTTCATCCCTTCCTTCCATAACTACAGAGTCTGGTCATTTCTTGGCCTTATGATGACAACTTACACTGCTTGGTATCTAACCATTGCCGCTCTTATCCATGGACAGGTAAAAATTTATTTTCTAATTTCTGATTCTGGTTTAATCCTTTTTTTAATCACCTTTTCCATTGTAGGGCTTAATTAAGTCCCTGTTTGGCGTTTTTAAAAATTTAGATTTTTTTTATTGAAAAAAAAAACAGTTTTAAGTTAGGTTGTTTGGCGTCTCTAAAAAACCTACTAATTTTTTCATTTTTTTTCAAGAATAAAAGCTTATATTTATCTCAAAACTAAATTCTTTTTAGAATAAAATAACTGTAATACGCTTAATTAAAAAGTAAAAGTCGTGTCATTATCCTAACCACTATAACTTGAAAGTAAAAAGTACAGATATATTAGACATTTTAACAAAAAGCTAAAAAAAAAAAACCATCTTAAACAAAATTATTCCAAACAATCTAATTTTCTTTTCTTTCCTCTTTTCTCTAAAAAGGTAAGGTCTCGTTTGATTACAGGATTAGAGTTCAGGATTAGACTATTTCACTAATAGTCCCATATATAAATGTGTTTGACAACCATTTAGAAAGAGTTAAGAAAGCTCTCTAACTAATTTAATATTCCTTATGAGGACTATCTTAAACACATAAGAGGGATGAGTTGGTTAGTCCCAAGACTATTTTGTTCATTTTTATACATGAAAAAATTTAATCTCACAAAAATTATGTCAAATCAAACAATATATTATTAATTTATAGATTGTCCTACTCTCAACCAAACATCATTCATTGTAAAAAAACACTATACTAATACTCCTGACACTAATAATCCGAATACAATAATAATCTCATAAAAAATAGTCATTCAAACAAACGAACCCTAAATCTCTTAAATCCAAGCTTTTTGGACATTCCAAATCAGGGCTAAATAAGATAATTATACAATTTTTAAAATTTGTAATTTTTGGATTGATTAATATTTTTATTATTATTGTTATTCAACTATCAACTTGTTCATCTTAATTACATGTCAAGGTTGAGGGAGTGAAGCACTCAGGCCCAACTGGAATGGTTCTCTACTTTACTGGGGCTACAAACATTCTTTACACCTTTGGTGGGCATGCTGTGACAGTGTGAGAATTTGTTTATTAATTATTGTCAAGTTAATGATTTTACATTTTAATATTTGTATTTATAGATAGGGAACTATTGATTCCGTATCTATTAAGTACTTAAACTTTTAATTTTATCAATTTGGTACCTAAATAATTTAAATACCATCAATTTTTAACGCTTTAGTGTCAAATGCTGGAGAAAATAGGGAGAATTAACTAATGAAGCAAAATATAAGTTTAGTCTTCAGTTGTCGTGTCAATTAGCTCCGTCCATTTTCAAATGACGTTGACACTAAGTGCTAAAATTAATCAAAACCGAATAATTACATAATTAATAAAATTAAAAAATATTTTATTTAATAGACAATGAGTTCATAGTTCAATAGTATTTATGCAATTTTCCCTTATATATTTATATGTATATGTATATGTATGTATGCGTTGTGGATGCTTGATTGAATATATAAATGGAGACATGTGGCATAAATTATTACTGAAAACCTTTTTCTCAGGGATGGGAACATGCTTCCTGGAGAACTGCTGCCTACTTATTTTATTTTTTTTAGAAAAAAAAATTCATATAATGTGGGATTACAAGGCAATCCCCTGCTGCAGGTTTTCTTTAAAAAAAATATATTTTGAGCGTTGGTATTTAGAGTGAAAATCGCCCCTTTTGGATAATTGCTTATTTATTTATTTTATTTGACTTATTTTCATCTTTAGTGAACTTTTTTCATCATTTAGTCAAATTATTATACTTTTAAATTTCTCTCATTGTGATGAGCTGAAAAAATAAAATTCTTTGATCAAAATATATAAAAAAAAGTTCAAAAAAATGAAATTAAGTCAAAATAAGGCAATAACCTAAATTTTATGTTGCTTATTTTTTATCTTTAATAAATTTTTTCATTTTTCAATCAAATGTTTTTACTTTTTTTGGTTTTTCTCGTCGAGACGATTCGGAAAAATAAAAAATTTAAACAAAAAATAAAAAAAATAATAAAAAACAAAAATAAGCAAAATTAACAGAATTTTACCCACGTGTGTAACCACTAATCAGCACAAAATTCAAAGTTGCATTGTGCTTGCATTTTTCAGTTGTTTGTGTGCAAATTCAAATATTAACTTCATCTTTTGATCAACAAATAATATCAACATTTCATATTAAAGTCCCAGAGAACATCACAAAATTGCAGGAAAAAATCATAAAATCCCCTTGTGGACAAAAAAAATTTTACTCTTTTGATGAGAATAAATTAAGAGGGAAATGTTTTGGAATCTTCATCTCTTTAATTTGATTATACAACTTCCATGCGTATCTTTATACTACTATTATAAGAAACACATTATTTTATGCAAACCAAGCCGGCTTATATTTTTTTAACTAAGTTAAAATGATTACTTAGCTTATACTTGGCCTAACTTTTTTTAAAGGATTTTTGCTTTAAAACCTTTAAAAAAGCTTACTGGTTTGATCTAAATTTACTTTTTTCACATCTTTTTACATTTGCTTTTTTATAGAAAAAGCTAAAAAGCTAAAAAGCCTTAAAAAAAATATTTGTCCAAACACAAGCTTAAAACAAAGTTAGTTCACGCTTTGTAACTAATGTATAACTATTATATGTTTAAAAATTTGTATTTTGTTTATTTTTTGACATTCATTCACCAAAAAAAATTCTTAAAATTTCTCTTTTTTGTCACGCAACTTAAAACCTAATTAATGACTATCTTATTTGATTTTACAAATGGAAAGCGTGAGACAATCGATTTATAGTGTTTATTTATATATATATATATATATATATATATATATATATACACTAACTTCTCATAAGTTATTTTGTCAGTAGTTTGTATATTTGTTAGTGCACTTCTTAATATTCATACTACTATTGAATTTGAAAACCATAATTATTATATGATTTGATTTTATACGCACAAAAGTACGCGACTACATCTAGAGTAATTATTCGATAGTTTTCAAGTATCATGTAATATTGTTTACGTAGTGATCTTATCCAATGATATAATAAAAAATATTTTGGGTAGGGCAATGTGGTTCACGTTGGCTGAAAAATTTGAAGAGAATGTCACAAGGGTAACTCACTTAGTATTTATTGAATATTTTCATTTATCGAGAGTACGTATCACGCGGCTTCACGTACATATAGTACTTTGGGAATACCTTACAATTTAACCTAAATCTAGCATTTATATATATATATAATCTTGATATAAGAATAAGTATGTTGTTGGTGAGAGAATTAACTTTTATAACTTATATATGATGCTTGTAACTGCAGGGAGATAATGCATGCAATGTGGAAGCCACAGAAGTTCAAACTAATATACTTGATAGCAACACTCTATGTTCTAACACTAACCCTGCCCTCAGCCAGCGCTGTGTACTGGGCATTTGGGGACATGCTTCTTAACCATGCCAATGCCTTCTCTTTGCTCCCAAGGACTGCCTTCAGAGACATTGCTGTCATCCTCATGCTCATTCATCAGGTTCTCCCCACTTATAACCCCACAATTTTTCTTTTCTTTTTGGATACTTAATTATAACCCAACTTATTATTGATACAAAATATTAGGTGCACAGAGATAGAAAATAGATTCGAATCCCATACAAGGGGTAAGCTCCTCTCAAGACCGGCCTCTAGCACTCAAAACCTCTTAAGGCTGCGTTTTGTGAATTTAAAGTAATAAGTCCACAATAATAATCTAAATTGTTCGGATTGCAAGTCTCATAAAGAAGTTTATTTATGCAAAAAAATCAGTTTGATCGAGGATCAATAAATACACGAACAAAACTCATTTTGTTTTACAAAATGGACGGTTAAACTTAAATAGACCATTCAAAGCAAAATCTTGTATTTTGTAAAATAAAACGCAATATATATTTATTTATTTATTAACATCTGATCAAACTAAATTTTTGTATAAAAGATATTCTTTATGAGAGACAAAATGAACCGTTTGAATTATCGTTGTAAATTCACTCAAAACTCACAATTCACTCAAAACTCACAAATATGGTCTTGAGAGGTTTCGAGGGTGAAAAGTATATATTGAGAAGAAGTTTGGCCGCCGCGATTGTGAAACCAACTCCATACTAGAAGTTTGGCCGCTGCGATTGTGAAACCAACTCCATATCTATGTTAACAACTGTGTACTTTGCAGAACCCTCATCAATAATAGTACCACAGTCCAATAATAACATACCAAATTTTATAAATTTCTAAATTTCTAGTCTAAACTTGGGCAGAGTCATGATTTTATTTTTTCGTGGCTCGGCAAAACATTAAAGATATATAAAACATTATTTTTATTCAAATCTATTTATATTTTTTAGAACAACAATTAAGTATAAATTATTCAAGTGGCGCAATTTGGCATAAATTTTTAGTTTTTTTTTATTTTATTCGTTTTTGGATTTTCTAAAAAATATTACCTAAATTTTTTATGTCTTTAGATAATCTTGATGAGGGAACCCGGAAAAGTAAAAAAATGTGATTAAAAAATGAAACCAGTTCACTAAAAATAAAAATAAATAATATAAGATTTGACTTATTTTGGATTATTTTTATTTTTTGAAACTAATTTTATATTTTGATCAAACTTTTTAAGCTTTCTGGCTCATCTTTTAATTGAAATAGTACAATATTTTAACTAAATAATAAAAAAGAAGTTCATTAAAATTGAAAAATAAACAGAATAAAATAACCAAATAAGTCACTATCCAAAGAGTTTTGCTATATGCATGCACAGCCACCAGACATAGATTCGAACACATCTCTCTCACATAGAGTGAGTTCACTTCATGTGAAAACAGTGTGTTTGTATCTGTGCCCGAATTAATCTGTGCCCCTAGCATTTTTCATATCGAGAGAGATTTAAATGGACTAAACAAACAATTATAAAGAAAGCGCATCAATATTGTATCAAACCTCAAAAATAAAAAGGCATCAATATTGTTTTACTAGAAATATTTTTTATTGTCTTCACAACAATTCGTTAATTAATTACTGTGGCTTGGTTGCAGTTCATAACTTTTGGATTTGCATGCACTCCTCTGTACTTTGTGTGGGAAAAATTCATTGGAATGCACGACACCAAAAGCCTGTGCAGACGCGCTCTGGCTAGACTTCCTGTGGTGATCCCCATTTGGTTCCTCGCCATCATCTTCCCTTTCTTCGGTCCCATCAACTCCACCGTTGGATCGCTCCTCGTCAGCTTCACAGTATACATAATTCCTGCACTAGCACACATGATAACATTTGCTTCTGCTCCAGCCAGAGAGGTTAACAGTCTCAGCTTTTTCTACATATTTAACTCTTCCTCAAAATAAATCATAAGCTGCAACCATTGTTTTATGTTTAATGAACAATTTTCAACTTTGGTTAAACCTTTTTTTTTTCTAGTTTGGTCAATTTTATTTTTTAACTTCTTTGATTTCTTCAATTGGGAGGGACAAAAAATGAGAAAAAAAAAAACATGGACCAAAATAGAGAAAATTCTAAAAATATTCTTAAACTTTTTACTCAGTCTCTACGAACACATAAACTTCTAATTTTAGCAATTAAATACAAAAAGAATTCAATTTCAAATCGCATAAAATTGAACGAAATTAGCTGACATGACAAAACATGAGTTTAGTCTTTGTTGCCATGTAAGCTAATTTCTTTCATTTTTAAATGGCATTTGGTGTCATGGTGTTAATTGATTGAAATCGAATTATATAAATACTCAATTGATAAAATCAAAAGTTCAGTTGTTTAGTGAACATTGAGCAAGATTGTTTTGCAATTATTCCACCTATTTTCAAGCCTTTTATTTTTTATTTGTTTTCATAATCTATTAGAAAACTCCATTATTAGCAACAATTTAATATTCATTTTACGTGTTTATCGACGTGTTACGGGAATCATTCACTCCAAAAAAATTAGAGAGAAAATTGCGTACGTACATACTACCACTTTGAGACCCTGCTGTAAATGGCAGTCTTGAGTGATCTTTCTTTTTTTTTTTTCTTTTTTTTTCTTTAATGTTAGAACTTCATTTATATGTACTCAATATTATAGTTTGTTTTTTGGTTCCTCACAGAATGCAGTAA
This sequence comes from Heliamphora pulchella, assembly GCA_032270985.1. Lineage (NCBI taxonomy): Eukaryota > Viridiplantae > Streptophyta > Magnoliopsida > Ericales > Sarraceniaceae > Heliamphora > Heliamphora pulchella. The sequence goes on from JAULJZ010000005.1 coordinate 2,396,768, forward strand.
ACAGGCCACCATCATTTCTAGGAGGCTGGGCTGGCTTATACTGTGTGAACATTTTTGTGGTTGCTTGGGTTTTGATAGTAGGATTTGGGTTTGGAGGGTGGGCAAGCATGCTTAACTTCATACATCAAATTAACACATTTGGCCTCTTCACCAAGTGCTACCAGTGCCCTCCTCACAAAACTTGAGCAGTCTGGCTCCCAACATGGAAAAGAAAAGAGTACTTTGTAATACATATATGGGAGTGTGTAAAGAGATTGGCTTTTGTGCCCCCTTTTCTCCGCTTTGTAAGTTGTGTGCCAATCTTTTTCTTTTTCTTTTTCTTTTTCTTGTTTGTGGAATTTATATGATTTTTAATTTCTATTCAAGAAAAAACATACATGCTTTCTCAGTGTTCATTTACGCTTATTTTTTAGCTTTTAGCTTATATTTAGTAAAAAGTAAGAAAAATCTAAACATGTGCATGTATTTATAATTTTTTGCATATAACTTCAAATTTTAAATCAATAAAAATAAATTCTTCTACTTGAAGTTATAAGTTTATAACTGTAATAAACATTTGTAACTTTTGCTTTAAATTATAACCACTTCTTGTTAACTATAATATATAAGGTCAAAATTGCAACTACATGATGTAGCGGGAAATGTAAAGAAAAAAAAATAAAAACTTTAATCTGTTGATTCAAGAATAAATACTGAAAATAAGAACCTTCTTTAAAAGAGAAAATGCTTTTTAATTTTTATTAATCAACCACTAAATGACCATAAGGTCAGTACAACTTATTTATAATAGTAAAATTTTAAATAAAAATAAATCAACATATTAAAAAAACTAAATCCTATCAAATTTCTAATAAGCAAAGATAAACCTAAAAACATAAATTTAAAAAAAACTTGATTTTGACTACTAAAAATATAAAAACGTGTCAAAACAAGTGGCGCTAAAAAAGAAACTTCTTAAAAAAATTTATTACCAAAATTAAACTTTTCCAAATTAGCGGCTACATCATTCTCCCCAACTTGAGAAAACTCGTCCTCGAGTTTTTATGACTTGAAATTACTTGATAAACCATCGCTTGTCCACATCTGTTTTATACTTTAGATTAATCTTATCTAGTAAAATCCTGCAACATAATACTTCGACCACGTTTTTGTTACCAAAAATAGAAATACTTGTCTTCAAACTGCATCTCAGAATAAGCTAATTCATGGCAGTTTGCAAAATCAATGATGGTGAAGCAGCTTTTTTTCTGCAATACATTTTTTATATCTTTTTAATCTCCTCATTATTAAATGGTTCTTCGTAAAAAAATTGTGATTTATTCCAATCCATAATAGGATCTGGAATAATATATAAAGTGAATGGCCACTCAACCACATTCTCTTTCAAAAGGTGTGGATTTAGTGGATAGTTGTAAGATTGAACTACCATGATCAAGGAAATAATATGCATAGACAGAACGGCGATTGACTCCTCCACAATCGTACTTTTTCATTCACTCGAACATCTCGTACATAAACATCTTCAACAATAGTATATTGATCACCATGAACTCTCTGTCGTACCATGATCCAAAATCAACCGCAAGCTCTGATACCAACTGATGCAACAGTAAACATAAAGAAAAAGAAAAAAAGATAATAACTTGAATTTGTTGATTCAAAAATGAACACCAGGAGCAAGAACCTTCTTTAAACATGTTGATTCTCGATGAATACTAGAATTAAAGGTATCAAGATCTTTATTGATTTACACTGAATACCTACGAACCTAGCTAGAAAAAGAGAACACTCACTACAAGAAAATATATTTTTGGTGACCACCTTTGCCTACCAAACAAAGCTTGATCGGCGTAAGTATGCACTTTCCGCGACTAATTACAATTTAGTTGGGAAAAGTATCACTTTTGGCAACTAAAAACTGTTTGGTAGACAAAAGTAAATACTTTTCGCGACAACAAAATTGTTTTGTCGGCGAAAATATACACTTTTTGCAACTTAATACTATTTGGTCGGCGATACTATACACGTTCCATGACTAAAAACTGTTTGGTCAGCGCAAAGTTTACAATTTTTGCGACTAATTTAAGTTTAGTCGGAAAAAGTATAAACTCTCAATAACTTTTATACATATTTTCCAAAAATATAATTTTTTATTTTTTAGAACATATATAACACTATTAATTATTAAAGAAAAATATCAAACTCACATCACTAGAGCAGCAAGTCTATTTATATATGTGTTTAGAGTAATAAAAATTAATTTCATAATTTCATAAATAACTTTAATTGCAAAGATAAGTTTTTAACTCTTTTATAATTTTACTTTTTAATTTATATTTTTTAAATATTTTTATAAACAATTTTTTTTTAACAAAGGGCAGTACTGCAATAATGTTAAAAGATTATCCTTAAAAAATTAAAAAAATCTCAATTTTTATAAAAGGTGATTAAAAATACAGTAAAATTTTTAATCTCATTTTATCAAATAAACTGAAATTACACACACACACACACTATATATATATATATATATATATATATATATATATATATTTCTCAGTTATTAAAAAAAATGAGATAGTAAATTAATTTTTTAATCTCAATTTTTCTTGTAAATGAGATTTAAAAAAAAGTTAAACCATTTTCATCCCCTCCCCCCGATAGTCTCATTCTCGTGTCCTCATCAAGAGCTCTAGCGCCTTATCTTCTCTCTAGTGCTCCCGAGTCGTCTTCTTGATCCCTACCGCTGCACACCACTGCTGCTCAAGCCATCGCTGATTGCCATCGTCGCTCACGCCACCACCGATAGACGTCGTTGTTCACGCCACCGCCGATTACCGTCGTCGTTCACACCATTGCCGCTGGCCATCGCCGCTAGCCACCGCCGTCCCACTGATTGCCACTGCTACTCAGACTTCCCAAGCGTGACTTGAAGTTGTTGTAGCTAGGTTTGTTGTGCGACTGTAGTCCCTCTCTCTCTGTTTTTTTTACATTTTTTTTCTTTTTTGTTACTTCAATTTTTGTTATCTTACTACTAATTATTGGTGTCCAATTAGTTGGAATCTTGTAGGAAAATGTGGGCAAAAATCTTAAAAGAATAACACAATTGCACACCAAATATCACAGTTATCACTCAAAATTAGGATTATGTTCACTTGTTGGGCGATTTCACTACGAAAGGATTTGGAATCTATTCAATCTTTGTCATCATTTGTGAGTTTTCGTTCATCACAACTTCATCTTATTGATTATTCTTTGTTGTTAATTTACTTGGTCTCCTTTAACGCTCTTCTTATTTGGATCGATTTAGGTCATTGACGTTCTACATCCAGAAACACCTAATGTCTCTAATGTTTGATCTATTTGCCCCTTTGATTTCTCCTAAACATTTACAGTTCATAAAACATATTTTTTTCGTTCTATTCTGTTTAATACATTGTTCTTTTGGCTCGTTAGCCAATTAGGCGTAGATTTATATGTTATTATTTGCTTATTTAAATGCAATTAATATTACTAGTGAGCTTGTTTAATCATTTTTGTTGGAAGTAAAAAAAATAAACAAAAGGAATTTGTGTGTTTGTGTTAGTGGAGAGGCTTTTTGTATGTAAATTATGCAAGTTGATTTACTTGGGTCAGAAATTGTTTTCCAAAATGAGTTAGAAAGCTTCAGTTGCCTATCAACATCAACTATTGTTTTCTAATCACCTTTAGTAAAAGTGTGAGACCTTGACCCATTTTTTTTCGGCGTTTTTCGACGCGTGTTTACCGTTTACATAATAGTATGTTTTACATGCGTTTTTATGCATAATCAGGTTTAGATATGCATGTAGGGTTGGTTCTGGGGCCCGTTGAGTGCTGTGATGCAAATTTCAAAAAAAAAAAGATATTATTTGGAGAGCCTATAAATATTTGGCGTTAGATATTTTCAAAAGATATTTTCAAAATTTCTTAACTAAGTTTTCTCTTTTTGGCTCTGCCTTCTTTCCAACTTCTCGGGGGCCCGGGATTCGATTTTCGACGATCAAATAGCGGATCCCTGCTATTGGCATCGAGGGTTACGCGTTCATCCGGACAAAATTTTATTTCGGTGAAGCTCGATTTTGCACATGGATCGAGACGTTGAGTTTTTAAGTCACTGAGGTAGAATTCTAAACTCTCATATCTTATAAGGGTGCTACGTGTAATTGTATACGTTTTCACTAGTTAAAATGCATGAAATTTGATTTTATTTCAAAAGTTGGGTTTTGGGTTGAAAGCCATTTTTCGTTGATTTCGGTTGGATGAAATTGTGTTTTGGGTGTTTCTTTTGAGATTTAGGTGTTAGGCTTGGGCGTGCGTATGTCCGAAGGTGTTGGATGGGAGTTTGGAGGCTTCGTTTTGGGCTCGGGAGGGCTGAAACAGTAGCTCAAAGTAGTTTTTACCTAGGTTTAGTCTACTGGATCGTGAGGTCAGTCGACTAGATTATGGTTCATTCAACTGGATCGTGGAGGTCAGTCGACTGACCAGTGTTTTTGGAAAATTTTTGCGAGATCCTAGTAGCTCTTTTGAGTCGACTGGATAGGGGCCAGTCGACTGGGTCATGTGTGGGCATTTTGGTGGTTTTAGTGGTCGTATGGTGGCCTTTCGGTCGATCGAGTTATGGGGCTTAATCAACTGCTCTCTTCTAGTGGTTTTTTAGTTGATAGGATTATGGGGTCCTATCAATTGAAGTCACTGAGAGGGTGTTGGTCAGTTCATGCGGGGTATTAGAGCATGGTAGTGTGCGTGGTAGTTGGTGCATCGTTGGGTGCAGGACGTGTTGATTCGTTGTTCATTTTAAAGGTGGTTTTGGTAAGAACCGTTTTTTCGGAGGTTTGGTGTTGGCCTTCGGGTTAAGTTTTGGCCTTCTGCATTGTTGGTCGTTCGGGTGAAAGGACAGGTCGTCCAGGTGAGTGGATATCGGGTTGTATGGCATGTGATGTTGTGGCAGGTTATGTGGTGTCGTTGTGTGAAACCTAGTGTTTTACGTGGTTATGTGCATTTAAAATCCTAGTTTTTATTATGCATGTTGCAGGACAGATATGTGGTCTTGCGGTATCTAAAACTCTGGTTTTAGTAGCACGTGTGTTTGTATGGTTATGTGGACGGACGAAAACGTTGTCTGATGTCCTGTGGACGAAAAAGTAGTTCAATGTGTTGTGGATAGAAAAGTGGTCCGTGGACGGAAAAGCGGTTCGATGGGCATTAGCTCTAGTTAACGGGGATGGAAAATGGGTTCGATATACATTAACTCTAGTTAACCTTGCATGTGTGTGTGCGTAGAAATCAGAGGGACAGAAACGTGGTCCTAACGATGCAATTGTATGTAGGTATCTGAAGGACGGGAAAGTGGTCTTGAAGAGGCACGTGTTGTGTGTTACATGTAGTGCGTTGTGTGGGTTGCATGTGTTGCATGGGTTAACTCCGATTAATGGTGTAGTAGTTGGGGCTATGGTCCTTCGATGGGAGTCTGAAAAAATCCTTGTGATGGATGTGTACCACCTGTTGGCATAACAAGGCCTCAATAACCGATTTTGATGATAACAAACTTATGTATCTAATTGTGCAAAATTGAGATTGTTTACAGGACATACATGATTAGCACAAACCAAGATACAAAATGGAAGCCATGACGCATAAATTCAAATCAAGATCTTTGGCGACAAGTTTTTGTGGAATCAAGACATTGAAAGATTGAAGAATGAAGAACAAGTTGTAATTTTTTTATTTAGGATCCTTTATACATTCATTTTCTCTTGAGATTTTGCTTTGAAGCTCATAGGAATCCTAAAAATGATAAAAACAATTTTCCAAAAGAAATCATGATCAAACCTTTTTGTAAAATGAAAAATTTGATTTTTAAATGATTCAGTCGACTGAGGCAATATGGCCAGTCGATCGAACAAGTTACCAAAAACACATTTTTAGAATCTCAACAGTTCAGTTGATCGAACCCTAGGGTTCAGTCAACCGAAGCTTAGTTCAGTCGACCGAATAAGTTTCTTCGGTCGACCGAACAGTTCAAAATTTTAAATTTTTTTGAAAACGGCTAGTTTGACATTCCATTTTTAGTCCAACGGCTAGTTGGTTTTTAGAGCTTATAAATAGAGGGTTTGAGCTATTGTTTTACTTACTCAATCCTCTCAAACATTCTTTCTTATTTACTACATCTTTGCTCTTCAATTCTATAGCTTTTTCAAACATACTTTTGAGAGAAATTTCATATTAGATTCTCATTGAGCTTCATTGTTCTATTTCTTGAGAAGTGAGTTAGAGTTTCATTGTTGTACTCTTTTGCTCATTTGAGGAGCATTCTTTGTACATTCTTATCATTCTTGTTTCATACTTGTGATTGAGAAAGATGATTCTCAAAAAAAGGCTAATCCGCCTACAAAGATTGGGTTAACTTGAGAATGGTACATTCTCAAGTAGAGGCTACTCTGTCTAGACTGAGGAGAGAGGTTCCTCCGCCTATTGAAAGAGAGGTAGCGAAATTCTCATAGCGGTTAGTTTGAGGTAAGGACGTAGGCCGTTGTGCCGAACCTTGTAAAAATCGTGGTGTTACATTTCTCTTGCTTTACTTTCTTCATTATCT
>JAULJZ010000005.1:2403480-2415322 GCA_032270985.1 Heliamphora pulchella
CTTTGATTGTTCAAAATGTGTTAACACTTTCATTTTGAAAATATAAAATATTATCCATTTAAATCTATTTATTCTTAAAAAATAAATTATGAAAATCAGCAAAATCAAATTAAAAAGCCATTGAGCTAACAGCATAGATTGGGATTGATCGAATGTGATCGGGTACAATCAGAAGTGATCGGATAAAATCATAATTGATTTGGGCTGCGTGGGACAATGATTACACATATCTGCTATTGTACTTGTTCAGATTATGGGGATTGTCCGACACAAATTTAATGACATTGAAAAGTTTGGATTTCGTGATTGAATTTTTTAACGGCCACAACGACTTCACTTTATAGCAGCAAATGGTGAAGAATATTTTGACGCGTGAAGGACTGATCAAGGCTCTAGAAAGAAGTTAGAAAAATCAAAAACGATGAAGGATGTAGAGTGGGATGAGATGCGGGACTTGACCAATAACATGATTCAGTTGTATCTCGAAAATAGCACTCTTCGGGAAGTCATCAACGAAAGCGATCTGACGAAACTCTGGGCTAAGTGGGAGAGCAGGTACAAGTCCAAGATATTAACAAATCAATTATCTTTAAAGGAACAGCTATATGCACTTCAGATGACAGAGGAAGCGAACTTTATAGAGCACTTGGACGAATTCAACAGGATACTGACGGAATTAGATTCTATTGGTGCGAAGATCGAAGATAAGGATAAAGAAATTCTCCTGTTGGTTTCATTGCTTTCATCATATGAGCATTTAAGGACTATACTGATGTTTAGGAAAGATATCCTTGGGTTAGATGAGGTTGTTGTTGCTCTCATATTTCATGAGATGTTGAAGAAGAGAGAGAGTGACAGATCACAGGGAGAGGCATCATGGTTGCATCAGGCAGTGGAAAAGTCAGAGGCAGAGCGACAGTGAAGCAAGATGGGTCCAAGAAGAAAGGTCATTCCAAGTCGAGAGGTTACAAAGAAAAGTGCTACTTTTGTGACAAGAAAAGTCATCTGAAGATGAATTATCTGAAGTACAAGGCAGACAAGAAAAAAAAATCATCAAAGACAACAGTTATAGAGGGCTCCGATTATGAAAACTTAGAGGTGTTCACAGTTACTTCAGATATGAGCAAATCAGATTGGATATAAGATTCGGGATGTTCGTTTCATATGTGTGCAGTCAGAGAGTATTTTGATACGTATTAGGCATGCGATGGGGGTATTGTCAAGATGGCTAACAATGCAGTGAGCAGAGTTGTCGGTATAGGAACTGTGCGATTTTACAGGCTTGATGGGACCGTTTTGATCTTGATTGGGGTTAGACATGTGCCGAATCTAAGGAAGAATTTAATTTCTCTGGGGATGCTGGATTCAAAAGGTTGCGGATTGTCATATGGAGGTGGAGTTCTTTGGGTTTCAAAGGAAAACAGGAATATACTGCAGGGACAGATGATTGACAACTTATACAAGCTCGTAGGAATGTTATGACAGGTGGAGTTACTGCCAGACATCAGATGCGTAGTATAGGTAGACGATATGCACATAAAAAGTGTAAGGATGATCAGGGTGAACAACAGTTGCGAAAAAGCACACGGAATAAGCGCAGGGGTACATGAAAGCGACGAGGTAGTACAAGTGCGTAGGTGAGAAAATCAGATGGTGTGCAGGATGCCGGCAAGATGCAAGAGCAATAGTTGTTGGATGTTCAGAGGAAAGCTCCGGGCAACAAGACTAATACGACAGACGTGACGGACAAGTGTACACCTCGACAGAAGCGAGTCTCATTTGCTCTTGATTTGGTTAGTGGCGGTGATCTCACCGATTGTATGCACAAAGGGGGGAGATGGGGCCATATTCTTCTACAAAGTAGTGAGCTTTGTAAGGGACCCGGGTTGGGGTGCGGGCACCTCGGTATAGAGGTGTGGGCCATGCTGTTTAGGTGTGGCAGATTAACGACAACGACGACAGTAGAATCGACATCAACGCTGGTTATCTTTAGGGTGGTTTGCAGAATTCAAGCCAATGTGAAGATTGTTGGGTTATGTGGTTTGTATTCTACCGGGCCTGTAATTATTATATTTTTGGTCAATATGTAATTGAGTTATGGTAGAATTAGGAGTCTACTAGAATTATTTATGTATAGGGTTTATAGTAATATGGACTGATTAGAATTCTTTTGAGTTTTCACGTGTGTGCCTATAAATAGGACACTAGTGAAGCTATAGGAATAAGGTCGTAAGACAGAAAATAGAGAGGCTAGCTAGTAGAGAGAAGAGAGACGGGTGCTGTACTCTTTGACATACGATATAGTGAAATATTTTCTTTCTCGCTCATGGATGTAGGCCGTTGTGGGCCGAACTACGTAAATCCTCGGTGTTTATTATTTTCTGCTTTTTGTGCGTGGTTTACTTCCGTTCGCTTCTGGAGATTGGTGTTCAAATCCTAACATAAACTATCTAACTACACCTATTCTCCTTTCTTTTTTTGTCTTGAATTATGAAATTACAGTAATATTCTTCGCTTTTCAAACCCTTCACCTCTACTCATTTCTCGCAGTGGACAACCTGCCGTGATCGTCAACTACCTTTCCTCTCGTGCTCCCTCGCCAGCGCTCACCCTCATAGACGAATCCAAGGAAGGCAGATGTGAGCTGTCGTTTCTCCTAAATTTTAAAAAATCTCACTATTATAGTAATATATATTAGTTTAGAATATTTTAATATTATAAAAGTTCGTTCCTCTAATTTTTTTAAAAAAAAAAACTTAATATATGTTTTTTTAAATATTTATAAAAATAATTTACCTTTCTTAAATTAAAATTATGCGTCCGTCCTACTCGCCCTTCCCATACATAACCTCACACCTGGCCACCCCTCGCGATGGTTCTTTAATGGAGTGGTCCAAGTGATGGCAAGGGCAGGTTTGGTCGGAGGTTATGTGAGGAAGGGCGTGCGTTGGCAATGGCAAAATTGTACAAACAAGGCTGGCCGTGACGGGAAGGACGGTGGCGGACCTCTATTCCTTTGGGGGAGGGGGGTACCATGGCAGTGACCCAATTATGTCAAAAGTTAAGGGTCCGTTTGCCAATTCTAGTTTTTTAACTTTTGGATTAAAAATAAAAATAATAATATTATTCGTTTAATAAAAAAGTTAAAAAGTTAAAATTTTAAAAAGTCAAATTAAAACACTAACTCTATAATATTTTATTTAAACTCCAACTACTTTTAAAATATAATGATATCTTTTATTCATAAATTATTTATTAATATCAAATATATATATATATATATATATATATATAAAAGGGCAAAATTATTCAATTTAAGAAAAAAATAAAAAAAAATTAGCTTTTTACCCAAACAACTAACTTTAAAAAAACTAACTTAAAAGCCAAATTACTAAACAACCTATTTTGTGCTAAATTTAGCTTTATAACTAAAAACACAAAAAAAGTTTAAAAATTAATTTTTAAGCTAGTTGACAATTAAGGCCTAAGATTGTATATATATGGGAGTATTTGGTCAAGCTTTTGCTATTAACTTTTAATTTTTTGTTACTAATTTTAATTATAAGTTACAATCTTTTTCAAACACTAATAACTTTTATTATAACTTTTAAGTAGTGTTAAGACTGTGGCCCACAACCAAAATTTTTGATAACGCAAGTTTGTGGCCGACTACCTAATTTGAATGGAAAGAAACTTTTTAAAAAGCAATAATATTTTTTTTCTTCACAATTTTTAGCCACTATCTCAAACCACCGTCTCTGGCTACTCCTTCTAGCTACTCCCTTCAATAACTTTTTTCAAGGGCCACTTTCGACTACTATATATATTTACTGCCTTCGACCATCACTTTTAATCACCATTACTATCTTTAATTATTATTATTAACTAACACATTCGATCATCACATTCGATTATATTTTTTGCGACACTCAAGCTAGAAGAGTAAAAAATAGAAACCGGTACTTTAAAAACCATCATCATTATTCACTAGCAGCGCCGCAAGCAATCACACAATTCATCAAATTCTCCGAACTTTGGATCTTTTCCAAGCCAACGCAAGCATATTTTTATTCTTTCTAATGCATTATTAAGGTACATATTAATCTTAATTTTACAGTTTTAAACTTTTTTTTATTTTTAAATCCAATATGGAATTAAAACTGAGTTTTAAAATTTGAATTTTTATTTTTTATTTATTTATCTATCTGTGTGTATCGACATAAAATTACAACGCAGAACTTTAGGACAAATTATTAGGTTCTTCTTAGAGTATTATATAGGTAATAGCACATAGTACTCTCGAAAAATAAATAATCACTATTTATACTGAATCACCTTTTATCTTATAACCACCAAACAAAAGTGAGTCATTATGTCTTTAACGTAAAATTTATCATCACTATATTATGTGGGTGTATCACGTGAACTTATCACACAATACTTTAAAAACACTATGTAAACTGGCCACATAATACTCCAAAAATACCGAATAATTACTGAGTCATAGACCAACAAACTCCATCACCATTACTGTCTCCAAATCTGCCCAATGCATTATTGTCGGTGGTTGAATAAAAGTAATTCTAATTGGACTTTAAATAATATCTCTATTTAGTGGTATGAGAATAAAGTAAAATATTACATTACTATATGTTTTTTGGGTAATTTAAATTTTATTTATCATATTTATTAATTAGATTTGACAACAATTCGTTAATTAAATTTTAACTTGGCCAGTAGATGTGTTTTATTTAGCTTTTGTTTGGTTACCAATTTTAAATCGTTATTTTTTTTGTTTTTGGCTTAAAGTCTAGAAAGCTAAATAGTCTTGTTTTTTAACAGCCAACTTTTAGCCTATTTGCTTTTAGACTTTTTGACTTTTCTTATAATAATTTTTAATTTTGCTCTTCTACCCATAAAATTAAATAAATTCAAACCAAACAATCATACTCCAGCTCATTTAAGCCAAATAGCAACTATAAAATTTCACATTAAGGTTATTTGACTTTTTCAGTGGCTTAAAAATCACTATTTTTCGAACCAAACAAATTTTTTAATTTTTCAGCATAAAATGATTTAAAGTTAAAAAACCGACTTAAATTTAGGTTACTAAACAAACTCTTATATGATAAAATATTATATTTATCGAGTTTGTATAATTTGATATTTTGATACAATAGCTATTGATGCATATTTTAAAAGAAAAAAATGAAAAAAAAAATAGAAGCCTAGGCATCATTAGTGTCAACAGGGATTGACGCATAATTTTAATTTAAGGGGAGCGAATAGTTGTTATAAGTTCTTAAAAAACATATATTAAGTTTTTAGAAAAAAAATCTTTAAAAAACAAATTTATGTAATTTAAATATATTTTGAACTAATACTACTATAATTATGAGTTTTTTTCAAATATCAGGAGACTGACTGCTCCATCCCCTGAGTCATCTATGAGTGCCGACTTCTAATGCTGTCAAATTCAGTTTTGCTATCTTGTAACTTTGAACCGCCCATTTTGCCGTCATTATTGTTGGTTGGTTGACAAGTATTATTCTCTAAGTCTTCACAGGTCAAGAGAAAATAATGTTTAAAAAATGCTTCTATGTCATTATAAACAAAATGTTATCGGACTGCGAGTGGAAGGCTAAAAAGGCCGAGTTATTAGTGAGATACCATTTTGGAAGAGTTAAAATTTTAATTTTATATAAGAATTTACGGATAAATGAACAGTTTCAAATAGACAATTTTAAGATAATTACGATTTTTGAAGGATGAACAAGATATGAATAGTTCCAATAAGATTTCATTCTTGAACATATTAATTAATTAATTACGGTAAATTAGATCTGATTTTGTAATTTTTTTTCTTTTTCAATACCGAGATCAATGCAGTCAATTATGCCTCTTATAGAAGTTAGTCAGCTACCTCTTATTTTGTTCTAGTATTTTTTTTATTTGTAAGTCATTTGTGACACGCAGAAAGGGCTCTTGCAACTACAACAAGATTTGAAAAGGAATTTGATTGTGATTTCGAACTTGTTTTTTCTCTGACCCCTTTTAATTATCCTTTGACCCCTTTTAATTGATAATTAACATAAGAGATTCCATGTTTTAAAACGATAACAACTCTGTCTTAATTGTGTCAATGGGTACTAAAGACTAGAAGATCAGCAGCCTACCATCTTATTTATGAAGTGATCCTTCTTGTTCTTACTTTTCTAGTATCCATTGAGAGGACAAAACAGTCATTTTTTGCTATGAACACTTTCAAAACTAGGTTTTGAAACAAAATGATGGATGAATACTTCTATGACACTGCAATTTTGTACATTGAAAGGAAAATTGCTATGAAATTTTGCTCATAATCGACGAATGGTTTTTCGAGATTTGAAACAGTGACAAATTCAACTTTAAAGGATGATCAAATTGAAAAGTGAGATTATATTTTTTTGTTTAATAATGTATGTTTTTATTTTTCATGATGGAATTTTGTCTTTAATCTTACTATATTTCTATTTTTTGAATATAAATGATATGTCAATTTTATGGATAGAAATATTAACATTTTATTAGCTGAAAAAAAAAAAAAAAACAATTTGACCCCTCCCAAATCAAGATATTAGTTTAGCTCCTGGGGACAAATTTTGAGAGCCAAAGAATATTATAGTAAATTTGCAATTTAAAAAAATAAAAATAAGTGCACTTACATAATTTTTATTTATCAATAGAATTACCCTCACTTTAGGCAGCTTCTGCACATAAAGAAAAATAATGCTACACTTGCTATTTTCTTTATTCTATAGTTTGTGTATCATGTAATCATTGCAGTGTTGCATATTCTCAATCATATATTTACGGCAGTAGTAGTTCAAGCAATTCCAACTATAGTTATTGATACTATATCGTATTAATTGGTATCGATCGGTACGTACCAATTTAAAATAATATTAGTATGTTAAATGCTTAGTTTCGTATCTATTAAAAAAATTGGCATGTACCAAACGTACCGGACAATAGCGGCTTGTACTGGTAAATACCAGATATATACTAGTCCATAATATTTTTTTAAGCAATAAATTTTACTTATTTTCTTTCTTTGTAATTTTTTCTTTAATTTTTATACTTTAATTCAAGTTTCAAATAATAACATAAATGAAAAGTTTAAAACTAATCAATATTATATCATTATTAAAAACCTCCAATGCTAAATTTTTATTTTTTTCAACTTAGCTATCTCATTATAAATAATGAGATTAAAAATTAATTTAAACTAATTAATTAAAGTGTTACGTTAGATAAATATTTATATTATACTAAATTACTTATTATTGAACAATATTTATAGAAAAACATATATAACATTTTATAGCGATAAATTTAAAATGGTACTCAATATTTTATCGATACATACTGTATTAATTAAAATACCAATATATTATTCGATACGATATGGAGAACTATAATTCCAATCTATGCCATGTTCATGCTTAAATTCCCAGACTCTTTCCATAATTATCCTCGCTGGTGACAAGATATTGGTGGGGGTGGCACTGAAGATGTTAAGAAGATCCACTGGGTGTGGTGGAATTGTCTGTGTACGAGTAAATTGGAGGAGTTACTGGCTCAAAAAATTTTAGGGCTATTAACCTAGCTCTTCTTTGCCAAACAAGGATGGAAGATCATTATGAACTCCTAACACAATGACCTGATACTCAGAAGACCTCCTACTCGCGGGATAGGGTTGAAACAAAATAATCGGAGAAATAGTGGGAGCGGAACCATAATGAAAATTATTTTTTTCACTTTTAAGGAGATTATTACTAACAACAATCACATAATAAGATATTAAAATGATAATATTGATCAATGATTAGAATTAAAAAGAAAAAATAAGAAATAGAAGTAAAAAATTAAAAATAAGTATGATATTTTTATATTTTAATCTTATTATATTGTTAAAAAATAAAATTTATATACATGTTTATATATAAATATATTTAATTTATCTAATTGGGAATGAAATAAGAAAAAATGGAACGAGAAATACAAATATCACCTATACCCATTACCTAAGAGAGCAAAAAAAATTCGTACAAAACAAAACAAAAAAATTGAGAGCATAACCGAAACGAAAAAAATTATCATCCCTAACCTCTTCTAAGATAGACAAGTAAACCCACCGCATAAGGCTTCAAATTTATGTTTAAATTCAAGGCTCTCAATTTAGATTTAGTATATATTTATATATATATATATATTTGACCGACACCACACGATTTTAGATGGCTCGAAAGTGGTATATATCGGTAATTGTTTTCATATGATCATGTTGGAGACCACCTACTTGCGGTTAGTATTAAATAGTTATAAAAGTTGCAATAATCTTATTATTAAATTATTTTAAATGCTAAATAATTACAATGTGATCCAAAAAGTCTAATTCTAATGAAATCACTTTTCTTGAAAAGTCAGAAATAATTTATTTTTATTTCACTAATTTGTGTTCAAATCAAATACAAAAAGATTTGGAAAGAAAATATATTAAGTAAAAACTAAATTACAATCTTGATTAGTTATCTTCTAAATAAAGTACTAGAAGTTTGATGTATAAATAATACTATATCAAGGAAAAAGCCTTTGGCACAATAATATTGATATTATTCTCTCAAATGGAACCGTAAATGAGAGGTGAAAAGTTTAAATCTTGCTAAGTACAATATATGTTTATTTTAAAAAATAATAATAATAACTCAGTGCATAAAACTCCCCGTTTATAAGATAAGATCCGAAAAAATGACAAACCACAATGAATCCATAATACGCAATTTTACTATGTATTTGCAAAAAACTATTTTCACGCCTCAAATTTGTGACATTCATATCACACGACAACTCTACCACTGCACAAAGACAACTCTACATGTTTGTTGCCGACCAAAAATTAAATAATACTATGTTGTATTCAATTTTCATTCCTAAATTGAATTTTTTGATATACGACTAAAAAAATATTTTGACTCCTTAAATTTTTTAAAAATAAATTTGTATTAAAATTTTTTGGTGCTCCATATTAGAAGCTTACTTAGACGCTCAATTATATGACTTCGCTTATTTATGAACTTAAGGGGCACCATCAATCTTTAATTGCAAAATAATAGGGCTCACCTAGAGAGCCTCAATTATAGAACTTTTGTGATTTATGAATTTAAATGCATCATCAATCTTTGATTCAAAAATAATAGTAAGGAGAGATAAAACGCCCCACCAACTAGGGGCCACACTTAGAGATCTATTTTTCCTCCAAAAATACAAATATTGAAAGGGAAATTACTCACTTAAATACACACTCCAACATTTGAATAAGAAATGCTTTATAGTGAAAGTACGAAATAAATAAAAAAAAATAGAAAATCTTGCCAATTATTTATTTATTTCTTTTTGGGCAACCCAAAGCATTCTTCTTTACTGGACATTCTTCAAATCTTGCTTAGTTGTTTCAAAAACTTTGCAACAATGGCATGGATATTAGCCTCTCAAATGAAAAGTTGAGAGTACAAACATTGCAGTATAAAGTGTGAGAAATGGACGTGTGAGTATGCTGATTAAAAAAAAAAAAAAACATACTTTGCGATGTTCAAACACTTCGCACTTAGATTAAAAACCCTACTTTTTCCCTAGTTTCTTTCAACTTATTTTTAAAGCACTAAATGAAGAGTTCTGCTTCCCTCTTTCTGAGATCTGAGAGAGAAGAAATTCAATTGAGAGCCGCAGAAAACACTAGATATATGTAACCGACTCTTTATTTAGTTAAAGATGTTACCAGTTTTTTGAGTTAGGGCTTCGCGTCGTCTACAAGACTCACACCAACATTTCATCGGGCAATCTAAGGTTTCCGATATATCGCGTAAATTGGTTTCAGAACATTCAAGACATTCAAGACATTTCGACACATCAGGAACAGATACCTCCAGCACTTCAGCCACAGCAGGAACCACAGGCAGGAAGAGAACCTGAAAGTCATGGCAAAGAAATCTTAGGTTAGATTCTTTTGTGTTCAGTGAAAAAATTTAAGAGATTTTTTCTAAAAATATGTTCGGTTTGTGTTTTTTGAAACTTCTAGTTTTAATTTTTTTTTGAAATATTCAAAGAAATAATAATTTTTTTTAATCTAAAATACTAATTGGCCAATGGCATTGTTTTCAAGATGTGTGCGCTGGAAAATCAAAATCAAATAATAATTTGCAGAAAACTTGATCAAAAAATTTGTTTCAAAAAAGAAAATTAAGGATTTACTATGATCAATTCCTCGAACGTTGTCTAACCCACGGGGCGGACCACGGGGACCACCGCCATATGGACCACTTCCAGGACCTCCTGAACCACCACCGTCCCATTTCTTCCCAGAAGCTGAGCCTTTTCTATAAGCATCTGATTTTTCCATCTAAAACCATTCAAGGAGCAGAGAAGATGAGTATCTGAAATCCGAACTTCTAAGAAAAGTAAATGGAAATTAGGCTTCAAACTCACCGAAAACATTGTTGCAAAAAACACGCCAATGAAGTTAACAATGGCCCAGAAGAAATCAGTTATTGTTCTCAGCCTCCATATTGATCGCTTGGATTTCACAACACCTGAAAACATAAATAAAATCATGAATACCGTTAGAAGAAACATTCTTCCAACTAAAGAATAAATATAGCAAATGGAACTTCTGTCTACTTTTTTATTAATTTTGGGGAACAATACTCCAGAACCAGATCCTAACATAGAAATCCTATTTTACAATCCAAAATTGCTGCCCATCACAATTACCCAACCCAATTGCTTAGAACTGTCCTGTATCGGTGCCAAATTAGGAACTCAAGATCCTATGTTTTTTATTTTAGGGTTATCAGAAAACAATTAAGAACAAGAACACGATACAAAATTTACGTGGTTCATCCAATAGGAGCTACATCCACGGTTGCTGCAGAGTTTCACTATGACAAAAATAATGAGAAGTAACATCGAAATTGCCCTTAGCTACAATATATAAAGCTGGGGTTACAAGTCTATGTAAAAAACCAAAAATCAACCAAGAAATACTGTGACCGCATGGCTTAGCGTACAATACTTATCAGGCTCCAGGCAACTCAACATTTGAGACCAAAGGAAAGCCCACACTTACCCAACATCACCACTATTTTTTACAACAAAACAGGTAATAAAAGAAAAGGGCTCTAAAGACAACCTCTCTGACATGGAAGCTTCAGATAATCTCCAGTCCTCAATAACATGAATTGTACACCAAGAAATACTATAATCAATTCTAGGAAGGTAACTTAATTAGAACCTCAAGAACAACAATATTATAAAATTTATATTTCTACTTAAGTAAGGGTATAATATTACAAATAAAGACTTGGTGACACCTTCCCCAACACAGCAACACCTAACTATACAAAATGATCAAGAAGGAACTTTTAAGCTAGCTAGAAATGGACTCCTCCGCACCTTGAAATTTTGAAAATATATTCTAATTCGCTCCCTCCAAATTATCCACATAAGACTAGCGAAGCATGCAATCTAGCTGGCCTTCGTCTTGAGCTTCCCTACTCAACCTTCCTTATCCCGACACATCTCCTTGATGCACCCAAGCTATCCTAAGAAAAGAAAAACAAAACTCCATAGCTACTCGCCAACAAAAAAATGAATGAGAATTTGAGTTATAAGATCTCAATAACTCTTACACATGCAGCACCAATTCAACAAGAATTTATAGCTCCCACCAAAAGTGACAATTGTCAAAGATAGTCTTCCGAACTACCATCCACACGGGGGGGGGGGGGGGGGGGGGGGGGGGGGA
>JAULJZ010000005.1:2415422-2431220 GCA_032270985.1 Heliamphora pulchella
CGTAGTCCCGTGGCCGTTGGCGTTGTCTTGTGGTCGTCGCCGTCGTCTTGGATCGTTTGTCGTTGTCGTCCTGTGGCCGTTGGTTCGATCTTCCGCAGGCTTGATCACCCCCGCTTCTTGAAATCGATTCAGTGCAAGCATTGTCGACATCGTGCCTTGATCGATCGATCGATCGATCGATCTCTGAGACTACAAGCGGCCGCTCTCCTAGATCCACGTGCCTTCATCGTCGACAGTGTGCCTTTATCGTCTGTCTCTTCTAATTTCTTGATTTGGCTAGTTAGGATTAGGAATTAATTTTTTTAAAAATAGTGTACCAAATACAATTTTTTTTTTAAAAATATTTTAAATTTATTTTTATAAAATAATTTTTAAATAATAATTTTAAAAAACACAACCAACCGGATCCTAAATTTTTCATTTTTACTTTTCATAAAAGCTCCTAGGCGTACACATTTCGACAAAAAACAAGATGTAAACCATTAATTGTACCTATTTGACACAAAAAAAAAATACCCAAATTTTTTTTGCTGCAGTTGAAATATTGAAATATTAGGTATAAAGTCAAAATTAAAAAAAAATTACAAGAACCATTAATATAAGTTACCGAAAATGTTTGTTTTCAACTTTCCTTTCTCATTCTAATATCGTTATCTGGCATCAAACATTAATTTGCCTAACCTAAAAGCCACAAAAGATATGAGAGAGTGAGAAAGAGGGGTGGGGGGAAAGCAAAAAAGTAAAAGAGGGAAGACAAAGGAATCATGAGTCGGCGCCCATGTCTTCACCGACCAATTATACCATCCCTTTCAATAACCCTCAACCCCTCACAACACTATTAGACTTCCCCCCAAACCTCAACCACTCTCCTCTCAAAATCTCTCTCTGCAATTATATATATAAAACCCTATCTCTATCAGCCCTCTGATTCTTTGTTCATTCGTTTTTTCTTCCTCCCCATCTCCCCAATTCGGTTTCTTCCGTGAATATTTTTTTTACCGATCGGAGGAAGTCCGACTCTTAGATTATCTTAGGGGTGTTCTTTAATCTAATCACCACTTTTTTTTTCTCTCTCTTTTGGGTGTTTCTTTTTCGATTGATTTGGCGTTTGGATTTTGTGGGTTGTTATCAATTTTGGATAATCGGCGAAATTATGAGGGGGGCGGTTGTTGAGCAGTCTCATGTTGAGAAGACAGATGATGTTGATAAGGAGAAGAAGAAGAAGCGTCGATCTAATCGACGATCCAAACAAAATTCTTCCGTTTCAGGTATACTCACAACTGCATATATTTTTCGAATTGCTTGATATGTTCTTTGGATTTTGTTCGAGCCATTTCCGTGAACTTAGTTGGGTGCACTGAATGAAGTTGGTTGGCTTATGAGCGAGTAAAATTCAGTTCTGATATAGTGGGTGGGTTGGATATTAAGATTTTCACTTCAACTTTCCAGGGGGTATTCAGGAATTTAACACAATGGGGAATTCCATAATTTGTAACTGTGTAATTTTTTTCCTTCTCAGAATTAAGTACAATGATATTACACTAAATTTAAACTTTTATTAGTAACACAAGTTTATGACACATATTTTTACAGAAGTATCTGAAAATATTTTTTCAAAAAAACCCAGATATCAGAAGTATCTGAAAATATTTTTAAAAACCCAGACATACTCAATATTTTTTTGGAGTATTTTTTACGATTGGTTGCGACAGGTTTTCATTCTTTTTAGAAAAAAATGCACGATAGTATGATTATCAATTGCATAAAAAACGTATTTCTTTACATATAACAGCAAACTATCATGAGATTTTGGATAATCTGTTTCTTTGTAGCATGGTGAGAAGGAAGGACATTTTTTCTTTTCTTTTCTTTTCTTTTCTTTATTCCTTTTTGGGGTATTGGGGTCATGGTTGACAAATCGATATTAGTTACGATGTACAGATGTCAGGAGTATCTAGAGGAGAGCCAGAAAGTGTGAGGAATTGAGTGACGAGGTTGAATTTTGGAAACTATTCATAAACCCTATGAAATGCAACTATCCACAATGTTTGACTATCTTAAACTCGTGAAATTTAATTACTATATATATTCAATTACAAAATCATATGTATTTAATGGGTTTATAAAAGGGAATTACATAAAAGCAAAATAATTTTTCAGCGAATTAATACAATGATTTACAGAATCATTTGTACATTGAATCTCATGTCTCTTGCATATTGTGCCTTGAGAAACAAGCTTTGATTCCCACATCGTTGTAAGCTATGACTTATGAGGCATCACCAAAAGTCTAAATGAAAGCCTCCGGATACTTGGGCAAATCAAAGTTACTGGTGTCCACAAGGACTAGTGCAGCACATGGTCTACAACGCGGCACACTGATTTAGAAATAAGTTTACTTTATCTAGCAGTTTGAACTGGCAGGGTTTGCTTGTGATTCTGTATTTTGTAAGGTTCAGAGCAGTTTCTCTTGCAAGCCGCCCACTTTTGCACACAATTTTCATTCGCACCAGTATACAAGTGGATAACCAAACCAGGAGGCTAAAAGTCCCATACAAATTGGCCAATGAGCCGATTGATGTATAGAACCTTGGCCTGGGGGCGAGGAGAAAGTAATACTTGGCCTAGTATTCTTAGTAATGATCATTGATCAAACAATGTATTGAAGATTAAAAATATTTTTTTGTTGATTTTTGCATCTAGGGAACACATGAACATTCACATAAGTGATTCGATTATTTGCCTTGTTTGATTTTTTTTTTTTTTTTTTGGGGGGGGGGGGGGGGGGTTTGTGTTGAAACCAGATGAATACGTTAAGGTATCGCAATTACTGCCCATGCTTATTTCAGTTTTTTAAGATGATTAATTTTTTTCTTCTCAAAGTACCATAGAATAGAAAACAAAATTGAAAGTTGTTACGCTATTGCCTCATAAACTTTACATAAAACTCAGTTAACAAGAACCAGTTTTTACCAGTTAATAGGAAATACCTAGATGATGTTAACTAACCCCGTTTTCCACTTGCACAGACTGATATGACTGGAAATACCATGTTCTTAAAATTTTCATAGTCTTCAGAAAACATGTTTTGATTTAGATCATACATCTGCATACTTTTCTACCGTAACTTGCTATTTGGAATGTGAACTTTATATATGGTTTGTTGTTTTTAAGTTTTTGTCCCACCTCTTCTCCCCGTCCTCAAATCTTCCATATATTTGTGGAGTTGATGTGTTCAGTAAGGAGATTTGTTGTGCTGGCTCCAATTCTCTCTCTCTCTCTCTCTCAACAGCTTGTGGTTCAATAAATGAATTACGGGCTGAACTTTCAGAAAATGTGGGGAGTAGTGGCACATCAAATGAGCAACAATTGCCCAGAGCATCCAATGTTGCTTTTATTTCTTTGCCGCCAATGCATATAAACGAACAAACAGCACCACAGGATGGTAGAAGTATGCAAAACCAGACACCTTTTTCTTCTGATCATGGTGGAAGAATATTTTCAAAATCATGTCCTGAGACGATTACCAGTGAATCTATGGGGTCATATGCAAGCAAGGATCTTCTTCCTTCCCATCAGACCTGTCAGAGAAAATATTTTGCTCCACACTGGTCCATTGCTTCTGTTAACGAGGCATTAGAGGTGAGCCTGCGAACTTGTCTCAATTTAGTTATATTATTTGTTTTGATGCTATTCATTACTGCGGTTAGCGATCTTTTAAGACCTTGACAATATATCAAGGTCTTAGAAGATCCTGAGGAAAAATTAGTCTGTTGTTATATTTAATATTACTTCTGCAGAAAGGTCATGTCTTTAAAGCGCTGTTTCGTGTGAATGCCTACAACAGACTTGAGGTTTGTTATAGTTTTCCGTTTTTTTTTCCTTATTTTCTTGTTCTATTAGATGTAAATATTATGCAGACACTTTCTTTTTTTTTGTCGTTAGGCCTACTGCAAAATCGATGGACTTCAAACAGATGTTCTCATCAGTGGAATTCCTGGTCAGAATAGAGCTGTAAGTATGGAGTTGTTTTTTCTAGTTCTTTCCTGAACGAAGTGATTGACTTCAACTGCCTTCAGACGTTCTTCCATTTTACATTTAATGGATATAAAATGATACAAAACTGTTCATTAATTTTGATCTGTTTTCATTTCTAAATGGATTTTATGCAGGCGATCATTTATGCTCCAATTTTTTTCTTAAATTCATAGCCAAACAATGACACCTTTTTATATCATATAATAACAACCTTGTTGGGTTGATCAGTACTATCTATACTTGAGGCCATTTCTTTGAGTCTTCTAACCTATTATATGAGGGTTGCTCTTCCCTTCATTAGCTGAAAGCATGTATTTGTGCATTGACAGTGATACCGAATGCTACAAATTTGTGTTTATTGGTTTTTCATTTCAGAAGTTCAACATGTTCTGACTTGTTAGTCTATTTAAATGCCACACATGCACCTAGTCACGTGCAAGCTCTGATTATTATTGTTTTCTTGATTGTGTTATGTCCTCTCACATTCCACAGTTTATTGTTGTAACAGTACTTAGATTGATATTTCTGTCTGACTCTCACTTCTAATCTCAGTTTTAACAATTATGTTTTGTATAATCTTAGTTTCGTTGTTTCAGATAAAACTTGTACTTTGTTTTAGTATTTGTCCTCAAACTTTGAAGTTTCTTTTTGTAAAGATGAGATAGGTTACCATGAAGTATTCTTTTGCTTCCTTTTTCTTTTTATTAGTTTTATTTTTTTCTGGGGTGTTTGGTTTGTTTGTTTGGCTTCTATTAGACTATTAATGCAATGACATCTTTGGGGATAGTAAGCACTAATCTCTGACAACTTTCTACCGTCTAGGGAAAGCAGTTTTTGCCTTTTTTTATCTGAAGAATTTAGGGGTCAAAAACTAATGCAAGGATGCAGCCAATTTACTTGACCGGTTGTGTAACTGATTTTTTTCCCTTCCAAATTGGCAATATTTTTTATTATATTGTTACTGGACGCTTTCAGGAAAAATATTGTTGTTATTATGGTCCGTGTCAAACTTGTAGCTTCTTCAGGCAAGCAGCATGTGCCCAAACTGTGCCACTCATGTCTGTTCGTTTCATTATCCATATAGTACATATGCTAAATGTGTATTCTATTTGCAAACATCTCTGTAGGGGTGGATGTTTTTTAATGAAATATTCTGTCACGTAGGTGGAAGGAGACATCGTGGCGATTAAAATTGACCCTTTCTCATCATGGACTAAGATGAAAGGGTCTGCTGGAACTTTCAACAATTCTGGCTTGTTGGATGATTTGAACTCTGTCTCTGAAGTCACTAGGTTGGTTAGTGATAGCTGCAATGGAAAAAACAAGGTAGATGCGGCTTATGGATATGTAAATGGTAGGAATAGCTCACCCCTTCGGGAGAAGGGGTTTCATTACGAGGGTGGTGCTTCATTTGGTGCTAATGTTGGTCCAGAACTAATTGAACACAACAATGCTGTGGCAGGTCATAGTTCTAGTACTGTTAATGGACATTGCCCCTCTGCATTGGATACTTTACAGACTGGTTGTTCCAGTGACTGGAATGATGTTGCAAGTTCAGTGGAGAACTTGCGTGCTATAATAAGTTCATTCCCATCAAAGCGACCAACAGGAAGAGTTGTGGCCATTATTGAAAGGTCTCCTCGTCGTGATGCTGTTGTTGGATTTCTTAGTGCTTTTCATTGCCTTTCTAATAGGGAAGGTTGCAAAAAGGAAGGTAAGAATAAAAAAAATTTATCAATATCTTCCAACCTTGAGTACATTACGTTGACACCAACCGACCCAAAGTTTCCAAAAATGATGGTATTTGTGAGAGACCTGCCCGATGTCATCAAGAAAAGAGTGGAGGATGGTGATGCAACAATTGAAATGGAACTTGTAGCAGCTAGAATCGATGATTGGAAGGAAGAAAATTGTGCCCCGCAAGCTCATATCATGCATATTTTTGGGAGGGGTGGAGAGATCGAACCACAGATTGCTGCAGTTTTATTTGAAAATGCAATCCATCCTTCTGAATTTTCCGCTGAATCACTTTCTTGCCTTCCACGTATTCCTTGGGAGATTCCACAGGATGAATTTAAGAACAGAATAGACCTAAGAAATTTGTGCATATTTACTATTGACCCTTCCACTGCGACTGATCTTGATGATGCACTATCAGTTGAAAGTCTCCCTAATGGAATTTTCAGAGTCGGTGTGCACATTGCTGATGTATCATATTTTGTTCTTCCGGACACAGCATTAGACATAGAAGCTCAAACTCGATCTACAAGTGTCTATTTATTGCGGGATAAATTACCAATGTTGCCCTCTTTTCTTTCGGATAATCTATGCTCACTTAATCCTGCAGTAGACAGACTTGCCTTCTCAGTTTTCTGGGATATTAGTGTTACTGGTAAGATTATGGATCAGTGGATTGGCCGCACTATCATACGATCTTGTTGCAAACTCTCTTATGAAAATGCTCAAGACATTATTGATGGGCTGTTTAATGAGGGGAATTTTAGTACCTCAAAAGATGGCTTCCCTCAGTTGCATGACCACGTTGACTGGTCTGATGTTATTAGATCTGTAAAAAACCTTAATGAAATTTCCAAAATGTTGAAGGAGAAGAGGTTTGATGATGGTGCCTTGCGTCTAGAAAGCTCTGAACTGGTTTTCTTATTTGACGATGATGGAAATCCATATGATGGTATACTTTCTGAAAGGAAGGACTCAAATTTCCTTGTTGAGGAGTTTATGCTTTTGGCCAATAGGACAGCTGCGGAAGTAATATTTAGAGCTTATCCTGATAGTGCCTTGTTGCGGAGGCATCCTGAACCTAACTTGCGGAAGCTCAGAGAGTTTGAAGCTTTTTGTAGCAAACATGGTTTTGAATTGGACCCTTCTTCTTCAGGACGGCTTCATCATTCATTGGAGCGGATTAGAGAAACGCTCAAGAATGATTCTGCGTTGTTCAATATTCTCGTGTCTTATGCTACGAAACCAATGCAATTGGCAGCATACTTCTGTAGTGGAGACCTAAAAGATGGTGAAAATGATTTGGGGCACTATGCTTTGGCTGTTCCTCTCTACACTCATTTCACTTCCCCACTGCGTAGGTATCCTGATATTGTAGTGCACCGGACGTTAGCTGCCATTATTGAAGCTGAAGAGATGTATGTGAAGCACAGAAAAACATTGCAAAACTCAAACAATTGGAAGGAATTGACAGGAAGATGCTTCACTGGTATTTATTTTGATAAAGATGCAGCAGAATCTATTGACGGTCAGGAAGCATTATCTGCTGCAGCATCAAAATACAGGGTTCCTTGCACGGAAGTACTTGCGGACATTGCTGCTCATTGCAATGAGAGGAAGCTGGCTTGTAGGCATGTCAAGGATTCTAGTGATAAACTCTACACGTGGTTTCTTCTCAAGAGAAAGGAGGTATTTTTTCTCCCTTGGTATGCAACTCTTCATCCATAATGATAACTGAATTTGTGCTCAATATGCAATAGGTTATGTAATTAGAAAATGGGGATTATTAAATTGGGTCTTGACTTTTACCATTGGCCACAATTGCTGGCCCCATTGGGGAATGGCCTTACAAGTTTTAACATGTAACATATTAAATTTAATTCAGATTGGCAAGGTTTGCCCGAGGTCTTTAGCCCAAGCAGCAACCAAGCTGAGGTCAGGCTGCCATTTTTCAAACTGATTTCAGGGGTCTGGCTTGACTGGGCGTTAGAGTGTTACACCAGTGGCTACCAGTTATGCTTGAGGACTTAAAACTGGGTAAGCTTTGAGGATTTGAACAGAAAGCTTTAGACAAGCAAAATAGTGTTGCTGAATTATGGACTTAAAACTCCAGAATTGGACGGCCAGCGTGTTGGGTAGGCCATTTGGAGAGGGCATGAAGGGTGCTTATCATGTGACAAGAGTTTTGGTGGTTAAGATAGGGAAAATTCATATGACTTGTAGAGGCTGTCAACCAGCTGAATTCTAGGAATATGATTTAGCCAAGCCTTAACAGAGAGATGGGTACGGTTGCCTGGGTAGAGTAGTGTGTGTCCAGATTACTTTCAACGGCAGATACTTTCTACCATCGTATTTTAGCTCCATAATTTGGACACATTGTTGGGGAGTTTGAACTTCAAATTTCTAATCAGATCTTTGGTTCATCAATTTATTTATATTCTTACTTTCTGGTTTCGTGCCCGTTGAGGTTACTTCTTCCTTTCTTCTCCTCTTTGTGTTCTTTCTTTTTTGTTTTATTGTTTGTTTTTTCTTTTTCTCTTTGGTTGATGGATCTTAATTCTTTGATTGGATGGCTCCTGATTATCAATTTTTTTTTCTGGAGTTTTTTTTTATTGGACTTTGTTGAGAATTTTGCAATGCTTCGACCCCCCTCCCTCCTCCTATTATACTTTCTGTTGGATGAATCTTAATTTTTAATTGATTGGATACCTGATTGCCAACTTTTTCTGGAGTGTTTGACTATACTTTGTTGGGAATTTTCCATTGTATGTGTTGAAATCGACCCAATGGTGTAACTATTGACATACTCCGAAGTCCAAAACCTTTAGAACTTAATGGAAGTGTCTCCCAACTTGTGTTTCCGGCTCTCATGCACTGAAGTTCCAAATTTACTGTTGCTGTGTTTCCTGACATTTTAAAGCATTCCTCTATTGGTGTATTATGTGTCAATGTGTTGAGCAATATAATGAAGTAAATATTATTGCGAACACTGGTACTGTGCAAGTAGGTGATGAAATTACTCGGAGGGGTTGATAAGTCTTATAGCCTAACAATAGTTAATATTAAAGATAGTACTAGGGGTGTCTCAGTTTGGGTCAGGTTGAGTTGAGAAATTTTTTGGCTAACTCACTGTTGAGCTGGTGAAAAACCACCACCAAACCGCTTATCGTCAATAGATTTGGTAAATTTTTTAGACAGTTTTAAATTGCAGTTTAGGTGGTTTGACAGGCCAAAATGTTATAAAGTTTTGGGGCTATTTTCTTAAAATTAGTTTTAGAAAAAATCCGGAGTATTGTAATTAAAAAAAGAAATTATACTTAAATACATCAAGCAAAAGACCAATTAAAAGCAACATCATTCATAATTTTCACCATATGTAAGAACACCCTAACTACTGTATATCCTATGTAGGTTGGGTTGGGTTGAATAGCGGGTCGAAGAAATATAATCTGCAACTAACTCGTCTGCCTCATTTTTTCCACCCTACCGAATCCACTCCACCCACATAAAACCATGCAAGTTGGTGTGGGATGGCGGGTTGCAGTGGATGGGAAGGTTGTTTGGACACCCCTAGTTAATACTATAAAAACATCCCTGCTTATGTCTATGTAATACTCGATGGAGGTCTCAGTGAATTTATTGACCAGTTGGAATAAAGCTTCTAGGTTCTTAGGTTGAAAAGAGCCAATCTGATTCAGAAGTTTATAATGTACTTGAAAGCCGTGTGAATTATGGTAGTAGTAGTAATTTGAAAATATCTTTTCTGAAGCTTAAATTATGTTTCTTTTATGATTACCTGGGGGTTATTTGCTTACCTATTCCTGACCGTTCCATTCTTTCTGCTATGCAGATTTTATTGACCGAAGCAAGGGTACTGGGTCTGGGTCCAAGGTTCATGTCAATATACGTTCAAAAGTTAGCGGTGAGTAGTTTCCTTGCCCATCTTTTATTTCTTATTTCCTAATCAATTCCTAAACATTCTTTGCGGTGCAAATTGCCCCCACCCCTGTTTCATGGTGGGTTGGTGTGAGCGGTCAAAACATTTTCTTGATGCCTGGTTGTTAACATCCTCCTAGATCGAGCGGCGTATATATTACGATGAAGTTGAAGACATGACAGTAGAATGGCTTGATGCTACGTCCACATTAGTGCTCAGTTTATCGATGCATAAACGCTTTCAGAAGAGAGGTAGCCCAGTTAAATGCAGGACAGTTGAAGACATTGCCCTAATTACAAGTCCATGGGAGTTGGCATTGGTTGATTTCCCTGGAGATAGTGATAAAAATGGCTGTGCAAATGGGAATACTGAACTAAAAAGTAGCTGTGCAGCCCAAATAGTAGGGGATACTGGGATAGCATCGTCAGATCCATCAACCGTCCCAAAATCTGGCATCTCAGATGCTAGTGAAATTGAACCTTTTGTATTCCCCCTCACGGTGCGACTTCTCTCAACAATACCCGTCGCCCTTCATGCAGTTGGTGGGGATGATGGCCCCCTCGATATAGTGACAAGACTGTACATGAGCTCGTATCTCAGGTAATTTGGAGTCGGGTAGTCATATACTAATTGTTTCCAATCGACGGAGACAGGTCGTTGAAACCAAGTTTCTATTTCTCTTTCCTTTTTTTTTTTTGGTTGGAGTAGCATATAGTTCAAGTAATTTTGGAATTTTGAGTTCAATATTGGAAATGCATCTATCTGGTGGGAGGTGTATATAAGAAGGAAGGGAGGACGGAAGGGGGGGCGCGTGGGGGGGAGGTGTTTAGTGGACTGAGGAGGTTTTACCAATGGCTATAACTTGGTGGCTGTTTTTAGTTAAAGCTGCTTGTGTGGGAATGGGCCCTTGTTTTTGTTGGCTGGTCCTGTCCAGTATAACTCTGGTTGGCCATGCCTTTACCCGGTGTTTCAAAGCGGTGCATCGGAGTCTAATTTCGTGTTTTGTATCTTTTCAAGTTTTTAACAGCTTTGTTGGACTATAACCCAATTGGTTTTTGATGTTGGGTGTCCTTATTGTAGTGGTTTAGTTTTCTGTACGTTTGTGAGACATTAATTTGATGCACTTTTTGGGCTGTGAAAGTCATGGGCGTGACTCTTTTCTGGTAATCTTCAAGTTTGAATAATAACATGGCTTTTGTCTTCCTTGAGGTGAAATGGATGCGTTAGGATTCTCTTTTGAAAGTTTAGATAGATTTTTTTTTAACATCAAATGTTTAGCTAGTTAGACAACCTGTTTTGATTAAGGCTTGTTAAATATTTTACAATCTTTGTATGTAAAATTATTTTATGAAAAATAGTTTTTTTCAGTATTTGGTCAGCGCTTGAAATTTTTTTTTTTAAAGTAAGTTTTTTAATTAATATGTGCTACTATTTTAATATACTCTATCGGCACCACCATTTCCACTACTACCATTACACCACAACCACCACTAACCTGCCATCATAACCACCAGCTCATATCACCACCACAATTAATGCAACCACTGTCATTGTTGTCACTCCCACCACTGTCGATGTTGCCTACCATCACCATTCCCATCATTTTTTTTTAGCCGCCAGCAATGCCGCTGCAACTCCGCGATGACCATTGCCTTCATTTCCACTACCACGGTACACTGCTGCCATTGCAGCCTTCATTGTCATAGCCCTGCTTCTATTGCTGTCACCACCATCTACGCCCACTGTTGCCACCACTACCACGGAACTTAAAAGAGTTTTGAGCAAAAGAAATCTCTTTATTCTCTCTCTTGTTTACTTATTATTTACTAAACATGTTTTGCTTTGGATGCATCACCAGTGGAAGTCGATGCAGGTACTGGGGACTTATTTAGTAGTACTCGATTGAATTTCTGATTGGTGAAAGAAATTGAAACCTGAAACTTTGATTTCATTGGTTGAGTTTATAAGTTCTCCTAGTTTTGTAGAATAATTGTGGTCTTGCATTGCATTTTTATATAGAAACACAAAACCAACCACAACCCTATTACATACGTAATTTCTCAATTATTGAAAATCGAAAACAAAAAACAATAAACTAGAGCCTTTTTTGTATAAAAAAAAAAGGAACCAGAGCTGCTTTAAAATAAATAAAAAAATCCAATTATTTTTAACTTGCAAGCAAATTGAGATGTTGACAAATAATTAACCAATCCACCTTTTAGTGTTGAAGAAGTCTTGAAACTTATTATTTACAAATTGGATTTTTTGGTATGCAATCTTTTCTAAACCATCCAAGACTATTTATAAGGGTGTTTGACAAAATTACTGCTAGTAGTTTTTAACTTCTTACTATTAATTTTAGTTATAAGTTATAATTTTTTCTATTTTTTTTTCCTAGAGTGTGGCTTTTCTCTAGTCCTGTGAGGGACTGGACAGGTTTAGTTAGGCATTTTTGGGTCGAAAATGGACCTACTTCGATGATTTGCACTGTTTATTTTATAGTTTTAAATGTATATATTATTATTATAAAAAATTAAGTAGATCGAATATTGATGACTGTCTTAACAAATCACGTTTGTATTAATAAAAATAAACTGTGATTTTTATTTTATTATTTATTTTATCAACACATGTAATTTGTTAAGGCAGTTATCGATATCCCTTCAACTTGATTTTTTTACAGCAATAATACATATATTTAGAACAATAAAATAAACGGTTCAATCATCGAAGTGGGTTTATTTTAGACCCAAACAAGGCCCAAATGAACCGATCCAGTCTCTCACGGGATTAGAGAGAAGTCGAACTCCTTTTCTAAACACTTACAACTTCTACTATGAGTTACAATTTTTATCAAACATTCACAACTTCTGTTACAAATTATAATCTATAAACTACTAGTAATAACAATGCCAAACACCATCTATATAGAAAAAATGCTAACAATCGCTCCATAGATAATAAGAACTCTTATTGGTAAGAGTTTTTTTTTTTTTTTTGTTGTTTTATTTGTCTTACGACAGGATTGTTACCCTTCCTTACAAAAATTTAAAATAAAAAATGTTTTTAGTATCCACCGGCTGATGGTTAGTGGGATGTTTTATTACTTTTTTCAAAATCATCCGGCAGTATTTTTTTTCTTTTTTGATTGGCAAATATTTACACACACCCACACTTTCACATCTTTTACTTAGTAAAGTTTGAATTCTTAATTTTTTATTTAAAAAATTAACACTTATACCATTGAGTCAAAAGTGACTTGGTACCACCCAAGACTATTTACAAAAACTTCAATTCAACATCCTTCCAAAGGATCCTTTTAACAATTTACAATGACTATTGAGTGCACACACTTACTATACATACACTTTTAAAATTCTACATTTTTTTCCGCACCATAATAACTAACATAGGCCCTGTTTGGGCTGGATTTGATAAATTTTGTTTATTTTTAATTTGTTTTAATCTTTTAACTAGAATTTTTTATTTTTTTTGAATTGTCTATGATGAGATGAATTGAAAAAATAAAATAATATGATAAAAAAATAAAAAAAATTCATTAAAAATAAAAATAAATAATATTAAATTTAGCTTATTTTGACTTCTTTTTGTCTTTTCTTATTTTTTTTTATACAAATCTAACTTCTTCACTTCATTATTTTCTTATTTTTCCTTTGTATTTTGCTTATTCTTTCACAAATTTATGATTCAAACAGACTATTAAAAATTTCTCCATTTAAGTGTGTTTAGTGGGCTCATTACTTGGGACAAATTTTTTTTTTTTGATAATTAAATATATATTAATCAAAAATAAAAATATACAAAAAAACTCGATACACACCCTCAATGACTAACAAAATGATGGTAGAACAAATCACAAAAAATAAAAACAAAAATCAAAACAATTCTACAAACTCTTACAGACCGAGAGCTAAGAAAAAAACCTACTTCTTCTTACGTAAGCATAATTTTTTGAATTTGTTCAAATGGACTAATTTTTCTTGAGCAAGCTTAAGATTCTCAATTCTCTCTAGCAGCTTCTTCTTATTCTCGCCATTTGAAGTCGGAGTCATCTAAGAGCCAACAAAGTTTCCCTCTGAAAGGGTCTTTGGAGACATTTTCAAACGTGTAGATCGACAAACTGTAAACACATAAAAACTTCTAGTAAAAGTGACAGACTTCTCATCTCCTTTGTAAAAGGAGTCAACTTAATAATCTGCCAACTTCTCAAGATTCGTATTGCAATGACTAGCAACTACATCCACAAGGGAATTGTTCATATTTTCCCCACTAACACACCCCGACATGTCCTCGTTTGGAGAGCGCACAAGATCATCATCCTTTCCATCTACCACCTTCTTGCATAAGTCCATCTTCTCTAGCACACAAAAATCAAGCACACTAAATAAATTTGAGGAGGAAGAAGCCTTATAAATTGGAGGAGCATTAGAAGTACCTTTCCCTTTGTTTGTTTTTATTTCTTCACATTCACTAGGCTTTTGACTTGATCCCACCATTTTGTCTTCTTTTACTTTCCATTCCTGTTTGGATAAAGAAGTAGAACTTATGACCTTAGACTTATTAGGATAAGAATTATTAGAGTGACCAAAGATCATACACTTGTCACACTTTAGAGGCTTTCAAGGCACTTCCACTCTAATTTCATAAGAAGACCCATAACCCAAATTTAGAATAAAAGAGTCTGGGATATTCTTATTTGCTTGAATGTTAACACACACTCTAGCAAAAGTAAGCTTTATTTTGGATTTCGTATAATCATCAAGGTACAAAGGTTTGCCAATAACACTTGGCACATAACTTAAACCAATATTAGTCCAAAGTTCAAGAGGCACATTATAAAACTTCACCCAAATAGGCGCACTATAAAACACTTCTTTAGATAAATGCATACCCGAGAATCATTTCTTGACAATAATTAGCCGGCTTCTAAAAAAATATGGACCATTCTCAAGAATTATTTCAAGAGCTTCTTTACTCTTCATTTTAAAAATAAAAAAATCATTATCAATAGTAATGACATCATTGAGATTTTCCTTTCATAACTTTTCTGCCCAACTTTTAACATAGTAAAAAGATAATTTCTTGTCAATAAAAATTCCCACCAAAGCATAATCCCATTGAGAACACCCATCTTTAGAAACTTCAAGAGGGACCTTTAGCTCATTATTCTCAAGCCAAACATTAAAGAGGCTAAGATCACCACTTATCTTATCAAAGTGAGAGTTGTCCTTCACAATGTTAGACCAAAATTTTACTTTACTCGATTCTATTTTAATTGTTGCTCGTTTCTCCTCTAACTGGGTTGTAGAATCAACCAACTGTTCTAACCCCAAAGTGGAACTCGGTTGGACTAGGGAAATGCCTGACATAGAACTCATGAGACCAGGTTGAAGATCCTCATATCTAAACCAATAAAATCAATTTTTTGTACAGGTCCATCACCACCAACCTGATCAATCACAATATTATGAGTTAAAAGAAAACTCTTAATATCTGATCGACCGTCAAGAGCCCTATGAGCTCCAAGAGTATTAAGACTACCACAAATACAAATTCCTTCATAAGCACATAGGTTGTCTTTATTAAAATCATAATCAAAAATTTACTCCAAAAGATCTATCATCTATAAGGTTTTTTTTTCATATTTTTCAGAACTAAAATCCTCCGATTCAAAACGATTCCGAACTGATATTACATGAAATTCCTTTAAAGTGAGCTTTGTAGATGAACCACTTTTATTTCTTGCTTTCTTTCCCATAATAAAGAAAAGCTAGTGCTCAAAAAGCATTTCAACAGAAATGAGCAAAGAAAACCAGACAAAACCTTGAGTTCTTTCCGAAATTGATTCAAACCCTAACCCCTGGAAGAACAACTTTGAACAAATGTGGAACTCAAAAATGCTCAAACCAAGAATCAAAATCACGCACAGGACAGTCCATGATTCAGTGGCTTATGAACACACCCGAAACCCAAGAAGAACTCAAGCACAGAGTGTAGCCACCATTAATTTGGATTCGATTTTTGATTTCTCACCTTGCAGCACGAGTCTCGGTTTGGAATCGAAG
>JAULJZ010000005.1:2441157-2451623 GCA_032270985.1 Heliamphora pulchella
GGAACAATTGATTACTTAACATGGTATCAGAACTCTGGTTCCACGAGGTTTTGGGTTTAAGACTTGTGATATGTGTTTCCCTATTATATTTGTTATTATGCACTATGTGTGTTAGTGCATTTGTTTAGTTCAATTATTTCTTCATGTGCAAGATAGGGTTGTATGTGAGGAAGAGTATTGAATAGCTTGATATACATTATTGAGCCCATTTCCTAACAATTTAAGCATTTAGGACAATTGGTGACTTAACAATGATAGAGGCAAAAAGAGCTTCTCAGTTGTTGGAGATTGGATGAATTGGGATGCTATAGCCAAAAAATAACAAATCACAAGGGAAGAACACCTATATGTCTTTAATAGAGAGAGAGAGAGAGAAATGAAGATGTGGGGGAGTAAAAAAAATCTTTGAGCCATAAAGTTTTTACAATAAGAAAAAATTACACACACACACACACACACACACACACATATGTGAGCTCAAGAGTTTTTACGTGAGGAGCTATTTAGTCATTTTAGCATCTTTATTCCCCCCTCCCCTAAAATTGTCATATTCCAAATCTGGGTATTCTATGTACTCAGACTTGGATACGGGTGTTGAACTCGACACGTATTTAGAGGTCGAATTCACTAGTTCTCCTAATTATAGGATACAGGGACTTCGCTAACAATGTGCACAAAGGTACAGTAATAAGACAAATGCAATACACTATATTTATAATAATTATTATATATACTCATATTTATATAGTGCTAAAAAATGCAATATATATAGCATAATTTTTAAACAATGTATGGGGTTTTGTTTCTGTAAGTAGATAACACTAGAGCCTTTGGTATTCAAATTATTCAAACTAATGTCAAATTGTCGTAGTTGCTATGGATTTTCTTGGATATTTGTATCTTTTAAAAGCAAAAAATTTAATATTACATCGTTGTCCTGTCCAACTAGAGGTTTCCATGTCCGACACAAGTCTCGTGTCAGTATTGGAATTGTGTCGTGTCGACACAGGTACGACACCCTAAATTGGGAAGTTGGTGTAACATAGGGGGTATCAAGTTAGCTACATTTAATTGAATTGGAAAGGACAAGGACTGGATAGTCCATTCTAGAAAACAAATGCGCCCTAAGAAGTTATACTTGAGGTTTGACTTAACCGCTGTCAAATTTTGGGTAGTGCAATTCAAATAGCCTAAACCTTGTTCTCAACTATTCAAACACAGACTGAACTCAGCATGGCTCAACCATTGTTAATCAAAAAAGATCATAAAACCTTTATGGTTATCACTCTATATCTGAAAGCTTATGAAAATTTCAACTATAAAGAAGAAAAGAAACCAGAAGAATAGTTCTTACCTTCATTAAACTCGTCACTCTGGCTGTCATCACCATCGTCAACATCGTCGTCGTCGTCGTCGTCGTCAGCATCGCCGTCATCGTTACTGCTACCAGTATCTTCTGCTTTATCACTCTCACTTTCAACAGGTATTTTGGGTTTTGGCGGAGGTGCAAAACTATACGTGGACCTTCTGCGTGTACTTGAAACAATGTTGCTCATGTCAATGCCTTCAAGTTCTTTTGCTCTGTCCTTTCTCTTTCTGACTTCTTTGATTTCTGAGCATAAAAATCACACAGCATCAATCATTACATAAAATTGCCCTTACCTCCATTAATTTGAATCTTCGGATACACATTTGTCTGCAAGAACTAGTTCTAAGTCCAGTTGCCAGGTTGACCACCATGTTAATGACCATATTGTAATAAACTTCAATTAAAAATGATGTCTAGTCACTGGAAATATTTTCAGAAGTCCATTCGATAAATAATGAGCTGAAATTACTTCTTTTCCAAATCATATAGATGTCATGGCAGAAAACATAACCATTGGTAGTAAGGTTTTTCCCATGTAAATAAGAATATCCAGTCCAAGGTTCAATGTCTAATATGAACTGGAAGAACTGTAGAAGTGTTTGGAAAGAAACTGCATATTTCAAGAATCCTCTTTTCTACCTAGAAAACAGTTCCATCTGAAATGTGTTCTGTACTAGTCTTCTCACGAAAGAAACAGCTGCACCAGCAACTGTGTAGTTTCTTTTTATGCAAGGTGACTTTTCTGTGATGAAATGATATACCAGCACTTGGAGCATGTTTATTACCCACTATAGGACCAATTTTGTGGCGCACTATCATTTCCTCTAAAATCTTCAGAACTGCTCTCAAAATGTGATGCAAGGAGGCAAAATTACTGTTTTTCTAGTTATGTTGCCTACCGCAAAACTGCAACCACTTTTATCGTTAAGAGATCCCTTAATTAGTTAATTTAGCACCACAAAAAAATATTTTATGCAAGTCGGCCACAAACTACATGGCATTAAACCAGCTTTACTTATCGAGAAACTAACGTGTTATTGAGTTGAGTTGTTTCTAAGTTTGCAGTTACATACAAAATTCTTTATATTGCATTCAAACCCCTCCACAACAACTTTCTATATATACGACCATAAACTCGTATGCAAGTACATCAACTGCATTTGTGTCTTGTGACCTTATGGCCTTCCCAAAATTGCAGCTATAACACTTATCTTCTAGAAAATAACTGTAACAAATCGATAGCAAGAGCACCATATTGATCTCACCTCACATTACTGATAAAGGAAGCACCATAAAGATCAATTACTTTACAGTTTACTACTGTAAATGGGCCAAATTTGAGTGGATCAGGTATTCAGGTCACAAGGATATGGCTCTTGAAGTCTCACACATACAAAAACCCCTTAAACCCATAAAGCCCATAGCATTTGGCAATCCTAAACCACAAACAAATGCCATGTAATTATACATCAATTGACTGCCCATGAGACATAGAACCCATAACAAAAAGCCCACCAGGATCCAAGTGAAACAACACAAGGTTTCATGGACAAATTAGGGATAATTAACTCAGAGTCGCCACTTGGTTTTAGGTTCAAGAAACCATATCCCCGTACAAGTTATGACTCCATGAAAGGCCTACTTCTCGCTTGGCCACAGCCCGACCAGGTCAGCCTCTTCTTATCAATCAATTTGGTTCCAAATTTAAGCCAAACACAGGTTAACACAAAGCAAAACAATATAAGTTAAATAAAAGCAACATATAACCAAATAAACAAGCAACAATCCAAACATGGTAATAGGTAGCTTCCAAATGTGCACTTTCGAGCAATGTACTTCCTAAGAAATAAAGGATTTTTTGAGTTTTAGTCCTATTTCTAGGTGTTCTAAGAGTTTTAATCACGTCAACTTTTTTTTTTGTTGCATTTAGTCATTTTTTTAAATTTAACGATATAGAACTAAGATACCCCTATTAATTTCGGTTATATCTATATATGGGTTTCATATGAGTGCCGTTATTATCTATATATGATTGTTATATAAGTGGCGTTATTTATTTTGTATATAATTGATCCACGTTCATTTTATGGAATCGTCTTTAATATTTTGCATTCAATTATGACTTTGTTCGCCGTCGTCCTCCATCGCCATCCTCTCCATCGTCATCGTCCTCCCTCGCCATCATCATCCATCACCGTCACCATCCATCGCTGTCATCCTCCATCATTGTCGTCATCGTCGTCCTCCATCGCCATTGTCATCCCTCGCCGTCGTCCTCCCTCATCGTCTCCCTCCTTCACCGACTTTGTTCGCCGTCATCACCGCAAGGGTTTTTGAGAGCTGGGATTTTCTGCGTGCGGTCGAGCAAAGCGGCGAACTAAAGGTCCAAGGGTTTTTGAGAGTTGGGGTTTTCTGCGTGCAATCAAGCAAATCGGCGAACCAAAGGTGCAAGAGAGCAAGGTGGCGAACCAGAGTATCTAACTGATATATGCATCAATTATTCTTCACAATGCATTTTATCAACATCCTGCGGCATAGACGTAATTAATACATGTATCAATTGTTAATTGCATTGCAGTTTAATGATCCTGCAGCACAACCTATAACTGATACATGTATCAGTTATTTTTTGCAGTGTATTTTTTCAAAATTCCGCGGCATGTAATTAACTGATACATATATCAATTGCTAATTTGCATTGCAGTTTGATGATAATCTTAACATATCTAATTAAGTTTGGGCTACAAGATCTAGGAAAATTCAATGCAGGGTGACAACTGATACATGTATCAGTTGAGTTTGTGTTGCAAGAACATGAAAATTTTATAGCAGGGTGACAACTGAGACACGTATCAGTTGAGATTGTGTTACAGCAATGAATGATGACCGCAATGGCGAGGGAGGACGACAGCGACGCCCTAACAGCGATGACGGCGACGCCCTGACAGCTATGACGGCGGCGAAGGATGAAAACAGCAACAGAGCTAGAGTTGTGGTAATTGCGGCGCGAGATTTTGGGGGAGAATTTGGGAAAAATTTTGGGAGAGATTTTTTTATTCCCGTTTAAGGGATTTGGTCAATGAAATTATCTGAAGATGTAATTTAAGGGTATTTCAGGGAATTAAAATTGAGACAAGACTAATCCCAATAAAAAAAATTGGATAGGATTAAAACTAATTTTACTACTAAAAAAAGGACCTAACCCTAAATTTTTCAAAAATAAATCCTTAGTCAAAAATAAAAAAGAGAAAAATTCCAAAACTAAACATTCCAAACGCAATTTTTCTAAAACTGAAACCTTCAAAAACCAAGCTTTCTCTTGCTTACACAAATTTCAAATCCTTTAATCCAGTTTTCAATAGTTTTTAGGATAAACGCCATGCTTCCTATATGAAACAAAACAGCCTGTCATCATAGTCTTATGAATATGACTTCTTCATGCAGAACGAGAAATTTGTATGGTTTTATGAACAGTTTCACCATCCAATGGCATGCTTAACAGACTGATGTTGACACTTGAAAACCTCTGGCATTCAGTTAACAGAGCTTCTTCCTTTATTTGTTCATCCTATCATACTAATTTGGGACAAGAATATAAATCCAAATTCCATACACCTGTTATCAGAATAATATATCACCGTTGACAAAACAATAAAATCCAACAAATCTGTAGTAACTAAAAGAGGTTTTAAAAAAGGGTTAAAGCACCTTTCACATTTTCTTCAAGTTCCATTAATTCATATGATGATGTAACAAAATTCATGGTCTCTAACAAATACAAACAATTTTTTGTTTTCAATTAGATCAAGTCACTTGTCAGAGCGCAGCAAGCATGTCATATATAACTCATCCTATAAGGGGAATTCAACCCATGGGTCTACCATGTATTTTTTCAATTGTTTTAAGGTCATGTAGACACAATTCAAAACAAGACTTGACTGTTCGAGTGGATGTTGAATTCCACACCAAAACGACCTCTTATTTTAGTTTGCCTGACTCAGGTAGTTAAAGGGCCAATAAAGCAAAGAGATCCTTCCACTAATCAAAACCAAGCATTTGAAGTTCTTATACTCATTAAGCTCCTTAAAACAAAAAATTACTTCTCTAGTCAATATTCATGGAAGCAAATACCAGGGATCACCAGTCGCCTTGAACAGGGAGTTAATAAGTTAGCAAACGTGATTGACCAAATTCTAGATCATCTTCCAAAGAAATTGTAATCGTAAT
This sequence comes from Heliamphora pulchella, assembly GCA_032270985.1. Lineage (NCBI taxonomy): Eukaryota > Viridiplantae > Streptophyta > Magnoliopsida > Ericales > Sarraceniaceae > Heliamphora > Heliamphora pulchella. The sequence goes on from JAULJZ010000005.1 coordinate 2,446,754, forward strand.
GCTCACCTTTCTCAGAAGGATCTGTGGACACTCCCTCTCTTGAAAGTATCTCCTCTAGCTCTTTTATTAGAAACGTCTCACGTTTATTCTCAGACACCTGCTTGACTCTCTTATAAACTACTGGAGGAACACTGTAAAATATATTTTTAAAAATGTTAACGCACTGACATTAACAAAGATACAGGCTAATAAGTGGCTAGTCAAAGAAAAACCTCATCCCACAAGATTTGATTATTGTTTTCAGATGCTCCACGCGTTTCCCATATGCAGGAGCTGCTACTTCTTTCTTCTGCATTTCATGAATATGATGAAATACAGGTAACCAAATTGTGTTAAACACACTATAGTAAAAGAGAAGGAAAAAATAAGTTCACCTTCGCAGGTTTCTCAGCAGAGGATTCAGACTGATCATCTTCAGATGCATTTCCACCAGCTTCTGCATCACTATTTTCCTCGGATGTTTCTGCTAGCTTGCTTTGTTTCGTGCAAGACACCTTGGTCTCCTTTTCCGGTCTTTTACGTTTACTGGGCTCTTCAGATTTCTGGATTTTTCTTTTTGTTGCTACTTTCTTTTTTGATTTTACTTCATCCTCTATCTCCTCACTTCCACTATTTAAAGAATCAGAATTTCCATCACTGGTCAATTTTTTTGACGTTTTTCTTTGAGAATTTTTCACAGAAGTTTTCTTCTTTACACCACTTGCAGGTTCAGAAACTTTAGTGGATTTTAGTACCTGATAGACAACAAAGTGAATGAGCATGTAGTCATTTTACTTGCTAATTCCACTACAAAGGACAGATGCTGAACAAGTTTCGCTCACCTCATCTACTTGCTCACTTATAAACTTCTTGAAGGGAATAAGAGTATTTTTATCAAGCTCAATATCTTCCTCCAAAAGTTGCCGAACTCCAGCCATCGTAATTTTACTGGGGAAAAAAGGTTAAAATAATTTAAGAAAACAATGACAACTTGTTTCATTTACCTGAACCTTACATCTCAAGAAGTTTATAGGAAACTTACATAACTGAAAAGGATGAATATATGTACCAAAAAGAAAAGAAGATAAATGTGGTAATATAGTGCTGTAGAAGTAAAACTACCGCGATGGCCACATCAGCAAAATAAAGATATCACCAACTAATAGTAATAGTGGTTGACCGGTAACCACCTCAAAGAATGATAACATACTCAGAATTAGCTTTTAGATAAGAAGCTCTTTTCTTGACGGCCTCTTTTATTGCACTCTCAGTTGGAACTTCTTTCTTTTCAACACCTTGAGTTCGCTTGGTTTGAACTTTGGTTTTCTTATGTCCTGTTAGAAGGCCCATTACTGGAGAATCTTCCATTTTTTCATCGTCTTCAGAGCTAGCTACTTTCACATCTTTCCTCGCTTGCTCTTTTTCAGATGAATCTGACACTTCTCCTTTACATGTAGCAACATTTTTCTCCGCCGTCTCAGCTGAACTCTTGGAGCCACTTTCATCGTCACCGCCATTCAAGCACTAGAATTAGATCAGGAGATAAATATTAATTAGATCACTTGTAATTTCCTACAATGATGAAATAATTGTAGAAGCATTTATCATCAATCAGAACGGTAAGGGACCGGTAAATTTCCAAATTCAGCTGCACCAAAGTATTGGAGGATCAGGAAGAAAAAAATAAAAAGATTGGTTCAAATTCCTAAAAATGAAGGATGCATTAAAAAACAGAATCTAAGAGCAACCGTAATTTGTAAAGTTGCGCAGGAGATTCATCTTAATGCACAATTCCTAGCAAATATACTTTGCAGACAATATAAATTCTGCAAAGTTTTGGATGGCATATTATTAGAAATCAAAGCATATGCAACTTATTGTTGCCTTGTAAGCCTCAAGTCTTGAACAACCACCATTAACTTGATACAGGAATTGGTTTGTTTCAACAACCTATTAATAATCAATGTCATCATAAATAGTGCCTCCTGCACTCTAACTAAACACATCAAGCTTACTACCGATTAACTAGGCTGGCTAAGTGCATGCCTTTGTCAAATCCACTCAAATACATCACAAAAAGGTACCTTATATTAGGATTATTTGAGGGTGAAGTTAGTTATGAAGGATATCTTGGTACAACAATTTATACGCACTTGCAAAGGAGATTTTTGGAAAATATTTTGGTGAATAAAATTCATATTTAGGTTTTCTTTGTTATGGTATTTAAACCAATTTCAGAAAATCTCAAAATTCTTACTAAATATCCGATCTTGCAATCTCCACCCTTGATCTGAGTGTTTATTCAAGTTCATTATCCGAACTTGCAAGAGTCGTGCACTAGGTCGCCCTTTCTATTGGATCATTTACATTTCCCTGAAATCTGTATTTGTAAGTTTTAAGTCCATCATATTAGGCATATGATGTATCTGAGTGGGGAATTGAGTGGTTCCAGAACCCACAGTGCTGGACCCTCGTGCATTGGTTTCCCCTTTTAAAGGATATCTTGGTACAACAATTTATACGCACATGCAAAGGAGATTTTTGGAAAATATTTTGGTGAATAAAATTCATATTTGGGTTTTCTTTGTTATGGTATTTAAACCAATTTTCAGAAAATCTCAAAATTCTTACTAAATATCCGATCTTGCAACTTCCACCCTTGATCTGAGTGTTTATTCAAGTTTATTATCTGATCTTGCGGGAGTCTCATGCACTAGGTCGCCCTTTATATTTGATCATTTATATTCCCTTGAAATCTTTATTTGTAAGTTTTAAGTCCATCATATTAGGCATATTATGTAGCTGAGAGGGGAATTGAACGGTCCCCAGAACCCATAGTGTTGGACTCTCATGCATTGGTTTCTCCTTTTATGAATGAAACAATGTACCTATGAAGCGACACCTCAGTGGCTGTTGGGCCATACTCCCAAATACGCGACTCATGTTCCAGTTCTCATACAATTATTTGACAAAAGCAACTACTTAACAAAGTTTGAACAAATTAAATTAAAAAATAATTCAACTCATAAAAAGCAAGTGTTTTGTTCAATTAAAATGCAGACAGAAGTTCTGAACTCCCTGCAAGTACCTCCAATAAGCATTGCTTAACAAATCTCTTATGTACATCCAATGCATATGTTTGTAATCCCAAGTCCTTCTCTAATAACCTCCGAACACCTTCAAAAGTCAAGGAACTGCATCCATAATCAAATCAAAATAATCAAACAAAAATATTTCAGACAACAACTGACAGACTCAGAGCCTTCAATCACTTGATTAATGATTGGTTAAAGTATAGAAAATTACCCATACAGATTCAGTTTTATAAAACGGGAAGAATTAGACAAAAATAACGACTCTTCATATAATATAGTGACAAATGAAAAGGTATAACACAATACAACAGATCAAAATAATAAAGTTAAAAATCCAGACGAGTAGACCAGTTCATATTATAAAAATTACATTCACCAAAGGAAGAAGGTTGGGCACAAAAAAGCTTGAGGATAATAATTGAACAACCAACAACAAAAAAAATACAACAGAGTTTTTAATGGACAAACATCCAAAGCTTTAATGACAATAGACAAAGTTTGCCAGACTTTGCACAGACAACACAAGTCAGTTGAAAAGAAAGCAGAAATGAAAAAGGAAAAACGACCACAACTTATCCTACAAAAGAAAATTATTGGTTAAATGAGGAGATAAGAAATTTAAGAAAAAAACGAGAGAAACTGTGATACAAAGGAAAACAATTGGTTAAAGACAAATAAATTCCAACTAAAGGGTACCCACCCACTCTCTCGCTTCTTATTCTACTCTGTTTACAATTTCCAGGTCCAATTTGGTAAATGCTATAAGAGAACATATAATATGGTTTTAAAGAATCTTGATTTATTTCCTTTAGTATATATGAATTGCACAGCATAATTTCTTACAATTCTCGATTTGATTTGATTGCAAAATTAGGATTTTGATTCACAATACGAGCCTCGATTTAATAACGATGCCCCTATAGGAAAAGGAATCCCTTCAGCTTTCCCCCCACTCATTTACTTAAGAGAGCTTTGAAGAGATTGATTGTGAAAACATCACACGCTGGTTTCCTAAAAATTCATAGGAAGGTGAAGGGGTTTGGCATGCCATAACCATTGTTGGATAGATCATAAGATCTCTTGTTGAAAGGTTAAGAAGTTATTTTTCCATTTACTAATCTTCCTTTGGAAGTATGAGGCATTATCCAAACTACAATCTACCCATATTAGCACAATCTATATCCTATGAATGATTTAAAATAAACAAGGAGTTCAAAAAAATTATAATTAATAGGATGTGGGATAAATATAAGGAGAGAGAAGTTGCTTGGGATTTAGTGACTGACAGATTGGAGAGGAAGTCCTGCAATGCCACATAAGGTAGAAAACGTACTTCAGGTGAGAAGTTTGTTCCACATGGCACTCTCTGCATCCTGAGTTTGTACAACGGGTTGGGTGTTTAGGATCGAAGATGAGAGAGATACTGGTATGTCTAGTGGAAATGATCAAGGATTCATTGCTACCCCCCAAAAAAGGTAATCTTTGCATTAATACTGGTGAAATTCCCTAGTTGTATTTAGTCGAGAAAAATGTTACAAGTTTATTTTACACACACGAAAAGCGTAGGTGATGCATCTTCTTTTTTACAGTGTCATTACGCTTTGACACTTTATGCCATCCCTTATGTCATGCAATGGATTCTACCAAGAAGAGCAACGATTCTCTTGGAAGTGACGAGCATTACACCTCACATCAAACAACTTCAAATGAAGGGTAGCTCCTCATTGCATGCAAGATGTGAAGTGGCAGTACAAGCAACCAATGCCCAAAGAAGGGGGGGGGGGGGGGGCAAACAA
>JAULJZ010000005.1:2461508-2486053 GCA_032270985.1 Heliamphora pulchella
TTTGGCAATTAATTTTGCATTCTTGGAGAGAAGTGTGTGAGAAGAAACCAATAGAGGGAGAACTCTTCGATCGGTATTGGTGCCCACTCATCGTGATCGTCGTAGTGCGTTCGGGACATACGTGAGAAGGTTGCAAGGTCGTCTTTAATGTATTCGGGACTTCTTGAAACTTTTCGACAAGTTTCGTAAAGGTATTATACTATTAAGATTAATATAGTTCTCAGTTTTCATGAAAAACGCACACGTCGTTTTTTACGGTCACGGCGTCGGTTCAAAATTTTTTTTCTGCTCCAACAGTTAGTGGGCCACGGACTGGTGTGAAAAAGCCGAAATGCAGATGTTTTCGCCACAACCAAACCCGACACTGGAAAAAGTTATGTCCAGTATTTCTCAGAAGGCAGAATAAACACGGTAATTTCTATTCACTGGTTGTGGAAACATATTTAGTGGTGTTATCTACCGGTACCTAGTGTGTAGATATGGAAGCCACTAATCATGTTTGCAATTCATTGCAGGGGTTCCAGAAAACCCGATAACTTAGTGATGGGGAGATTTACCTGCATATGGGTAATAATACAAAGGTAACAGCAGTTGCAGTAGGAGATGTCACTCTCAGTTTTGGTAGAGATCGGGTATTAATATTTAAAAATTGTCTTTATGTACCTGCCATTAGAAGGAACTTAGTTTCCTTTTTTGGATTGGCTAAAGATGGATATTTTGTTTATTTTAATAACTATGTGGTTATTAAGGATAATAAATGGGTTATCTTTTCCGGTACATTGGTGGATAATCCTTATATTATTACTCTAATCTCTCCTACACTGTAACTAACTGAAATGAATAACACATCTAATTTACCATAGAAGAGAAAGTTTTCTTCTTTAATGAACCAAACGTTTCTTTGGTATTTACGCTTGGATCATATTAATCTAAAAAGAATACATAGAATAGTAGCAGATGGACCTTTGAGTTTATTGGAAGTGGAGGCACTTCTAGTATGTGAATCTTGCTTAGAAGGTAAGATGACACAGAGGCCATTTTCAGCCAAAGGCTATAGTGCTAAAGAACCGTTGGAGCTGGTTCATTCTGATGTGTGTGGTCCTATGACAATTCGGGCTAAAGGTGTCTTTGAGTACTTCGTCAGTTTCATTGATGACTACTCAAGGTATGGATACATTTACTTGATGCACCATAAGTCTGAATGCTTTGAGAAACTCAAAGAATTCAAGGCAGAGGCAGAGAAGCGTCTGGGTAAAAGTATCAAATCACTACGATCCGACCGTGGTGGGGAATGCCTCTTTGGAGAGTTTAAGGACTACCTATCATTAGAGGAGATTACATCCCAGTTGACTGCACCTGGCACTCCTCAGCAGAATGGTGTAGCAGAAAGAAGGAATAAGACTCTTATGAAAATGGTAAGGTCAATGATGAGTTATTCAGGTTTTACCACATTCGTTTTGGGGACTCACTTTAGAGACAGCGGCTAACATTTTGAACGTGGTACCTTCTAAGTTTGTACCTTCTACTCCCACAGAATTGTAGACAGGGCATAAACCTAGTCTGAAACACATTCGGATTTGGGAGTATCCAGCATATGTGCTGAAAGGGAACGCGGGTAAGTTAGAACAGAGGACAGAAGTCTGTTTTTTTGTGGGGTATTCCAGGGAAACGAAAGGTGGTCTATTTTATAATCCTAAGGATCAGATGGTCATTGTTAGCACGAATGCCCAATTCTTAGAAGATGATTATATTTTGGACCACAGGCCCAATAGAAAAATTATTCTGGAAGAACTAAGAGAAAATGCCAGTAGAACGGAAGAGGAACCACAAATCATTGATATTCCATTATCTCGTCGTAGTGGGAGGATTATCGGGACAGGTGCAAATCAAGAACAGAATGCTAATGCACAGGGTTCAGATTATGCATAGTCTGTTACTGCTAGTATACAGACACATGTAGTGTCTCATCGTAGTGGGAGGGTTGTTCATCAACCTGACCGGTATATGTTTTTAGGAGAGTCTTTTGACAGGATCCTGACAGAACTGGATACCGAGCCCTGTAACTAGAATGAAACACTACAAGACAAAGATGTAGATCTTTGGCAAAGGGCTATGAATTCAGAGATGGAACATATGTATTCCAATCAGGTCTGGGAACTTGTAGAACCACCCGAAGGGATAAAACTCATTGGATGCAAGTGGATCTACAAGAGGAAGAGAGGAGTAGACGGAAAGGTTAAAACCTTCAAAGCTAGGCTTGTTGCTAAAGGGTTCACTCAGAAAGAAGGGATTGACTAAGAGGAAACCTTTTCGCCTGTATCCATACTTAAGTCAATCCAGATTCTCTTATCCATTGCCGCACATTTCGATTACGAAATCTGGCAAATAGACGTCATGACAGCTTTCCTTAACGGAAGTCTTGACGAGTGTATCTATATGATACAACCAGATGGATTCATTGCAAAGAGCCAGGAGCACATGTTGTGCAAGTTTAAGAGATCCATTTATGAACTTAAGCAGGCATCGAGGTCTTGGAACACTCTGTTTGATCAAGCTATAAAATCTTATGATTTTGAACAAAGTCCGGATGAGTCTTGTGTGTACAAGAAGCGTGACGAAAGCATGGTGATCTTCTTAGTATTTTATGTAGACTATATCTTGCTCATCGAAAACGATGTGGGGGCATTATCTATAGTTAAAGTATGATTATTTTGGCAGTTCGATATGAAGGACTTGGGAGAAGCTAGTCATATCCTTGGGATCAAGTTTATGCGAGATCGAAAATAAAGGATGTTGGGCTTATCACAAGCAAAGTATATCGATGATATCCTTGCTCGTTTTAGCATGTAGGATTCCAAGAATGGGTTTCTCCCTTTCAGGCATGGAATCACTCTATCCAAGGATCAGTGCCCTAAGACAGTTGATGAGATAGAGAAGATGAAGGCGGTTCCTTATGCTTCGGCAATAGGAAGCCTCATGTATGCTATGGTTTACACTAGACCCGACATCTGTTTTGCCGTTGGCATAATTAGCAGATATCAGTCTAATCCAAGGCAGGAGCATTGGACTGTGGTAAATAATATATAATCAAGTAGCTAAGAAGGTCTATGGATTATATGTTGGTTTATCAGGCAGACAGTCTAGTACCTGCGACTTTCCATAATTGTAGAAACCGTCCGTAGGTATCTGTGTTCCACTGGAAGTCTTACTCATAATTACTTCCCAGGTCCCTACTGTAGCCTTATATATTTGCGGGTAGGCTGAACCTGTTTAGATTTAATTTTCATATCATTCTTGATATATTATTTTTTGTCTTTCATGACTTAAAAAATATATTGGGGTTCTGCCGGTACAAGTTCTCGTAACCCACACTACGTTCGAGGATCGCAACCCACACTACGTTCGAGGATCGCATAAGGGAATACAGTAGAAGATCTGACAAGAGCTTCAACTCAGAATCAAGTCGTAGTTGAAGATTAGATCTACAAGAGGTATTCTTCTAAATTAACTTTTGTTGCATGGGTTTTATTTTGATCGTTATTCGTCAAAAGTTTTACCTAGAGCTCGTTTCGGTATTTGCCCGTCCAGTTAATTTTTTACCGAAAATTGTTTTATAAAAATAATGATCTTGGCAGTATTGCCTCCAACACGTAGCCCATACTACGTTCGAAAATCACATCAGGAATACAGAAGAACATTTGCTCAGAGCTTCAACTCGGAGAATTAAAGTTCGTAGTTGAAAAAACGACCGAAGGGTATTCATCTAAATTAACTGCGGTGGCACAGGTTTTTATTTTGATCATTCGACGTCAAAAAGTTTTTATCTGAAGCCTGTTTCAGTGATGCCCATCCAGTTTTTATTTTTTAAAAAATTGTATACAAATCTATGATCTTGGCAGTTTTCCTCTAACACCGCGATCACGTTCGGAATGATAAACCTCTTCATAGACGGCTTCTGCAACTGGTGAAGAAGAGGGATGTCGTAGCCGAGTCAAAATGCCCCAGCATATCCGGAACACCACCCCCAAGAAGGTCCTCGACCCCATCTCCTCCATCGCTACCAACAGCCCCACCATCACCGCCGGGACCACCATCACTACCATGACCAGCCGCGCCGCCACCCTCCTCCCCGACGAATCTGAAGCTAAAATCGCCCATGAGAACCGAAAACATGATGGAAAGGAGAGAGGAGAAACATCTTTAGTTCTAAGAGCTTGAGAGAGAGAGAGAGAGAGGAGAGAGAGAGGAGAGAAAAAGATGAGAGAACGAGAGAGATGAGAGAGAGACGAGTGATGAAAAATGAGAAAGGAGAGAGTTTGGTGAGTTCGCGTGAATGATATTTTGAACCTATCTTAGAACTTATGTTCTGCTATCGACCTCGCGGCCGTGAGATCCGAGACATTTAAATCTCACGGTCGTAACAACTTGACCCAGGCCGTAACATTATTTAGCTATCGTAACATTATTTAGCTATAACTGTTGCTTTTATTCAAACGTTTCTCACGGCCGTGAACTTTATGTTTAGCCGCTATCTCCGTAGGGAAAAATAGTACAGGCCAGGACATCTAAAAGTAATAGCTACCTTTTGTTTCGTGCACCCCACCTGTTTGGACCTTAGAACTACCCCAGTATGGGTTTTAAATAAATCAAAAACCCTTTATTAGCTCCTCTTTATGTTCTAGATGCCCTAAACCTCTCCGATCTTTGTCGCGACCTAAAACTGGTAAGCCTACCCTCTCCGATCCTTGTCACGACCTAAAACTGATAGGTTTACCCTCTCTGGTCCTTGTCATGACCTAAAACGGATAGGCTCATTATCGGTCCTCATCATAACCTTAAACTAACTGTCGGTCATCGCATGACCTCAAACTGCCCCTAAACTGATTGGTCCTCCTCATGACCTTAAACTGACTCTCCGGTACTTGCATGACCTAAAACTGGCCCTAGAACGATTGGTCCTCCTCATGACCTTAAAATGACTCCCCGGTCCTTGCATGACCTAAAACTGCTCCTAGAACGATTGGTCATCTTCATGACCTTAAACTTACTTGTTGATACTCACATGACCTTAAAATACCCCTAGAATGATCGATCCTCCTCATGACCCGAAATTGACTCTTCGTCCTTACATGACCTTAAAATTCCCTTTTACCTCTTCGGCCCTCCTCATAACCTTAAATTGATTTGTCGATTGTGACGCTTCATCCTCCGGGCACGTCGGGACATACGTAACTATCAATAAGGGAGATATTCTAACCATGCATTCATAATTACATACGAATATTACTACATCATTAAAGGTTTAGAATTTGTTCAAAATACTTAACCATTACAGTCTTCCAGAGAATTTAACCGTGGAAAAATTGAACAAAAATTAAAAAGAGAGAATTCTACGTCTTCAAGTGACATTGTTGGGGTAAGCTGGCTCCTGCCACTCTTCCTGCTCCTCGAAGTCTTCTGCTCCTACGAACACTTCTTCCTCAAACTGTTCTTCTTCTTCACCCGTGGAACGAATGCAATGAGCCGAAGCTCAGAAGCAAATTTCCTAAACCATCTATCAAGCTCACAACAAAATATCTTACAATACATATCGTATAATACCGGATATAATTTTTAAGGCCAAAGAGACGGACAATTTATCATTTCAACATGGCAAGCATATATAAGACAAATTGTGCCAGTGCGTGATGTAGATGAATGCAATGCAGTTGTCCAACCGGACATACATCTAGAACGATATCATGAATTTCACGCCGGGAATTACAGAGCAGAGTTAATGGGAACCTGGCCGCCAAATCTATTATTGCCACATTGCAAAAGGTAAACGATCGCCTTGGCTTCATGCATCAACCGTTTTACTCAATAGCAACGGCGTGGGGAAGCCAGTTCCATCCTTATTCTAAATCCACCCATCCTTATTCCAAGTTCTCTGGCTAGATTACTTGCACACAAAACCCACCTTAAGGACCAGAATGGTCGTTTGGCGTCAACCCAAAGTCTAAAGTACCGAAATAAAAAGGCTTACGAAGAATCGATGGCGCCTTACCCCTTTTTCCATAAGCAACCCATTTTTCATAATAACAACTTCCCAAATCATTGGCAGCCACGGACGCCCTAGATTTAACACCACAGGAAGAATATTTTCCACCCAACTCACAATGATAGGTATAAGAGGGATTCTGATAATCCAAGATGCAAGTGTGACAATGCTCAAGGTGTGTGATATGCTTCTCGTGTACAATTAATTACAGCATGGCATTTAGACATTATATGGCACAAGGTACAACTTATTAAGGCATAAAGTACAAGCATGTGAAGCACAAACTATAATTTATATAGCACGGATCCAACCTATCGGCATGATTCCTAATCATCAAATTTTTAAATTCATACACTAATCACTCACATAAATCATTTAAAGTCCATGTATTTAAGTTCCAAAATGTAACATGCCATTTTTACACTTAGCCAAATTTGAGCAATTGTTCGAGTGTCAATTTTAAAGTTACAGCAGTATTTAGGGGTGCCTAGGCATAGATTTAATTTCTAATTTTTGAACACCAATTAGATAAAAATATTTTCTACAAATTTTATGTTTAACACTAAGGTCAGATCCTAGGGTAAAAGGGCTATTTATTTTATTTAAGTGAAAATCATTCAGTACTTTACAGAGAAAAGTGTAGAATTTAGGCCTCGGTTGGCCACGATTTTGGGGCATCCATTCAAGAGCTATAGGTCTGATTTTTGGTGTTTAGTTTAAGGTATCCCTTACAAGTTTCATGTTTTGTGTTAGGTCAAGTTGGTTGGAACAAATAGGTGTTTTTGGCCAATTTATAAAGTGGGTTCAGTCAGCCTAAAAAGAGTCTACAGAATAGAATTTTAACAGAAAATGCTCAAAACCTTTGGGGTACCATCGGAGAGTATTTTGGGCTGATTTGTGTTCAGTATTTAGTTTAATATGTTAGCTACATTTTTCATGTTTACCACTTTTGGATTTGGCTACTAATAACTTAGGGTTTTGGTCTCACAAAAATGTGTGATGGAGAGCTCTGTTAGTCACTAAAACACAATAGTGAGTTTAGAAAGCATTTTGACCTATCAAGACTTTATATTTTTGTCTCAGATTTAGTGGATAGTAAGATAAGCATGTCCTCTACAAGTTCTCTGTTTCGACCCTAGCTCGGTTCTCACATTAACTTAGAATTTTTAGGTTTACAACTTAGAGTGGTCAAAATTTAACACTCTTTGGTAAAATGGGTATATCTGGAGTTCTACCCAATGTAATCACTTCAAACTAAATTTTTATGAAAAAGAACTTAAAAATCTATGTCTTGACATAAAAATCACGTTAAGATTATTTTTTTACAATTAGTTATGATATTTTAAAGTTCATGGTAGAATGTTGGTAAGCCCAAAAAATCAGGTTATTTAGGGTTTTGATGGCTTGGCTCAAGTTGTGTTCATTTTTGATGTATTTTCTTTGAATGCATGTCATAGTCATACAAAACAATACTCCATAACATATTCAAGTCATAAAACTCTAACATATTCAAGTCATAAAACTCTAAAATATTCACATGCAAGCACATGCAAGGCTTATTCTTACTCAAACAGTCCACAAACTACTCCTACGATACCTTTTTGAGTTAATATTTGTTTCTTATTCTTAGAGTTGATTATATTATTGATATGCCTTAAACATAATATGCAATCATAAAAGCTAGGCAATCAATCAACATTATAGCATACATTTTAACCTGATTTGTAACAATAATTTAGAAACATTGTGAATCCATTAAGACTTGTGCAACACAACAAATATGTGCAAAGTGATTTCAAGAAAAAAATTAAACACATAAATATAAGCATTCGTCCAAAACAATTTACCATGTTGCCAAAACATGTAAACATTTATATATAAGCAAAAATGTAAGCTATCATCCATAAACATTCATCCAAACAACAAGAAAACATAAGAAATGTATGTTTAAAACCATTACATCTTCTCCTTCAGAAAAATATAACTAAAGAAATGTTTGGTAATGTTTTCTATCTCCCCTTTACTCTCTTTCCCAATCCCTTTACGTTTACCTTCTCCCATTTTGTAAACATCAAAAAACAACTACTGGTCATCCACGAATTTTTTGAATTTCTTTTTCTCCTAAGCTCTTTGTTTTCTTGCTGATGCTCGTTCTTTGGAAGCTCATGCTCTTTCATACTTGGCTTCAGCAGCTGCTATGGCTTCATATCTAGCAGCCAATGCCAGATCTGCTTCATGCTTGAGACGAGTTGCTTTTTCTTTCTTTGTCTCTTTAGGCTTGAATTGCTTGCTCCAGGCTTTTTTGATCCAATGTAAATGCTCTTCAACCTTTTGAGAATTGGCTTAGACAGCCATCACCACGCCTTCGTCATATTCTTTTTTGATTTGCCGAAGGATTACATCATTCGCATTAACAATGGAGACAATGCTGTCATCCATTGTATGACACAATGATCTCCCGGCATTAGTTGCTCTTTCAACCTCTTTTCCTAAGGAGCGGTTGGATTTGCCAAGATTTTTCACTTTGTCAGAAAGGGCAGAAATGGAGTGATTGAGATCAAAGAAATCTTGGTCAATCTTTGCTTGAAATGATGACAAGGAAGATGATAGAGACTGAATCAACGAAACTACTTCTATTAAATCAACAAAAATTAGAGCAGAGTGTGAGACCCTGCACCGCTTTATTTTTGATATATATTAATGTTGACGTGTTTTCCTTCATATTATGTATATCACCGATACATGGTTTATGTTTTGGCATTGTAGAACAGCATATAGATGTGTTTTATGCTTTCTCGGGCCTTATTTAGGCTTGTTTGGTTGGCCTTAGAATGCAAAACCGAGACCAAAAACCAGTAGGCTCAAACCCTAGAGTTCGGTCGACTGAACGGCTACGTTCGGTCGACTAAACTATTTTTCTTGAGTTCGATCGACTGAACTGTTGCGGTTCACGTTTTTCGAGGAGTTTCAGTCGACTGAACTGCCTTTTTGCGGAGCCTATATGTATTCCAGGGGCTGGAATGTTTGGAGAAAGCTTATTTCTTCCATTCTCTCTGCCTTTTCTCTACATATTTGACCCGCTCGAGCCTAGTTTTCTACGATCAGTTTGTGGATCCTTGCTATCTACGTTGTTTGCTTCGCGCTCATCCGGTCAGATTCTCGTTCTGACGATTTTTGATTTTTGAGGCGTCGGGTTTCGACCCAACGAGGTAGGATTCTAGACCTACTGCTGTTATGAAGGTGTTATATGTAATTAGATGTGTTTTTACAGGGTAAAAAATGCATCAAATGTCATATTTTCTGTTTAAGCCTTGTTTTTATGATTGAAAGCATGTTGTTCGCTTTTCTTGGCTTATAGTACTATATGACATGTGGTAGTGTGATTATCAAAGAGTTTTCTTGAAAACGGTGAAAAATGATGGTTTTTGGTAGAAATCTCAACATTTTATGTTTTGGAGGTTTGGAGTTCACCTTCGGGGTTGAGTCTTAGGTTTTAAAATATTTTGTTGATCTCCATGTTGATGGATGGATCTGTATATATATGTATAATGTATATTTGTGAAATATTTTTTGTAGTTGAGCTACATTTGGTTTTTAGAATATTATCTAGATGTACCGAGATGACGGGTATTTAGCACGAGTTGCCCTCGGTGTAAGTCTGGAAACGTGCGCAGTGTAGGTGCTTTGAACCTTCGGGTTAGTCCCCGTAAATTGAGTTGGGTGCTCTGTACCCTCGGGTTATCGCCCGTAAATTGAGTGGTTACGTTATGGTGCTCCATATAGAACTTGTGTGTTTTTAACCGGTCCCATGATGTATGGGGATTAGATACTGGACAGGGGTCTATCATTGTTACCTCTGTCGTGTGATGGATTCGGTACATAAGATCATATTCTTCTTTTTTCACGATGGTACATTCCGTGAGGGAACAATGCTTTGATTACTAATTTTCCTTAACTGTGGTGGTTTATTTGTACTATTTGCAACACATAGTTTGAAGGATGAAAACATGGGTTTTATGTTAATGAAAACCATTTTAGGAGACTGATGTAGTCTAATGGGAAAACTTGTGGGTTTTGGATGGAAAACATTTTAGGTTGGTGGTTGAGTTCGCTCCCACTCTATATGATTGCATATTTCCTGCTTTACACTCTTATTGTCTGTTTCTATTGGGCTTCGGCTCACGGGTGGGATTTTTTGTTTAAAACCTTTTTCAGGTGATGATGTGGATGATCATCTTGTGTAGATCGAGTGATGCCCGTGCTGACAGATGATCGAAGGCTGTAGTAGTTTTCCTTTTTGGTTTGCCTATTTCTGAAGGCAAGGTTTGTACGCCATAAGGCGATATACTATATGCATGTTGGAACTGTATGCCTTTGATTATGACAGAAATCTTTTGCTGGGTTTTCCAGTGGTTTCAACTGGTGGATTGAATGTATGAAAAACTATATTTTCATAAAACTGGTGTTTGGTGGATTTTCACGTGACCCCGGGGTTTTGGGGCATGGAAACTTGGTATAAGAGCTTTGGGTTCGAATACCTAAGAGCCATGGGAAGAGGGTTTATCACTTGATGAGGTTAATTGTGTATGCTTGCTTGCATGTGTTTAAACGTTGGTTTATAACATGTTAATAGCTTTCTGAGCATGATCGTTGTGCATATGTGGGTATGGAGGTTGAATATCAGGATTGATAAGTCTTACCTTAGGGCATTTGGAATAATAGATTTAGATGTCAAGTTAGAAACGCGTTTGGCCGACATGTTTTCTAGTAGGGAATCTGAATAGGTTATCCAAATGGATGAGTCTGTCTTGTTAGTTCTCCTCGGTATGTGAGATGTGTTGCATAATCTTACGTGGCTATGTGATAGCATGATTATGTGTTTATGTTACGTAGTAACATGCTAGAGGAAAGCTTAACCTTATCATGTTATCTTTCTTTATATAGAATTATGTCCAGGCGAGGAGTGCGGGGCCGTGGCCTAGGTCGTGCTTATGTTCAGGTTCCAGAGGAGGGGGACACTCATGCCCCACAAGAACAAGTGGCCGGTGCTGACATTGTCCAGGAGATGCTTGCCACTATGCGAGCTATGGCAGAAGCGACCAGGGCTAGTGTACGGGTTCCTGAGCCAAGGGCTCCTATGGCATGCAAGAGTTTCGGCGGTTGGATCCTTCGACCTTTTCTAGGGAG
Organism: Heliamphora pulchella; assembly: GCA_032270985.1. Taxonomy (NCBI): domain Eukaryota; kingdom Viridiplantae; phylum Streptophyta; class Magnoliopsida; order Ericales; family Sarraceniaceae; genus Heliamphora; species Heliamphora pulchella. Next base: position 2,472,736 of record JAULJZ010000005.1, read on the forward strand.
TTGAACCCAAAGGTGGCTCCTGAGTGGTTGGAAGTGACCACGACGATCTTCGATACTCTGGATATCGAGGAGGATGCTCTGCACATAAAGTTGGCGGTGTTCCAACAGCGGGAAGATGCTAGAGAGTGGAAGTTCGCCAAGACCACTGTGGATGAGACGTGGGCTGCTTTCACGAGAGTCTTCTTGGAGAAATATTTCCTGAGATCTTGGAGAGATACTTACCAAGAGGAGTTCCTCTCCCTTGTTCTGGGAAATCTGTCTGTGGTCCAGTATGAGGCCAAGTTCGCGAATCTGTCGCCATTTGCACCAGAGAGGTATCAACAGAGGAGTTGCGTACTCAGAGGTTTGAGAGGGAACTTCGACCTGCTATCAAGGATAGGATTGCAGCTCTGGATGTGGAGGTGTACATCAAGCTGGTGGAAGCTGCTATCCGAGTAGAGAACTCGTTGGCAGATTATCGCACGATCAGAGAGGGTAAGAACCAGCAGGGCAGTGGAGATGCACAGCGTCAAGGGTACAGGAACAAGCGGCGGAGGTCATCTAGACCTAGTTCTCATTTTGTTGGATCATATCAACCGTAGTCATTTGCACCTACACTTTCAGTGGCCTCGACAGGAAGGTTAGAGCAAAGAGGGTTGATCTATTATAGATGCGGACAACCAGGGCATCGTTCAGTTGAGTGCCCGCAGAAGGGCCAGGCTCAAAGTTCAACGCCCGTTCAGTCAGAGGCGAGGGACCAACGTATCTGTTTCGGGTGTGGTAAGTCCGGGCACTTTCGTAGACAGTGTCCCAGAGAGGGGAATGTCCAGGATGCGACTGGAGTGTCAGTTGCTTCATTTGTACAAAGGCGATAGGCTCCGCAGCCGACTAGGGCTCAGACTTCTAGGGTTATGGAAGGAGTGCTTCAGCACAATCGGTGAGGCAGCCATCGACTCAGGGTTATGGTGGACAGACCAGACTGCCACAGGCCAGGTCTTATGTTCTTGCGGATCGCAGTGCTTCCAAAGCACCAGTTGCGTCTGATGCAGCAGTTACTCCAGCCATGATCAGAGATACTCTTCTAGTCTTTAGATCATCGGCCAGTGTTCTTATAGACACGGGAGCATCACATTCGTTTATATCCTCTGCATTTGTGTCTGCATTGGGGTTGGAAATGGACTGGTTGGGTAGTACCTTGTGTGTTGAGACCCCAGTTAGTGGGAGTGTGACGCTGAGCCTTGTTTGTAGATCCTGCGTGCTAGAGGTTGCCGGTCGTTGTTTAGAGTTTGATTTTATCATTCTAGACATGACCACGTTTGATGTCATCCTAGGGATGGACTGGCTGGTTACCTACCGTGCCTATATAGATTGTGAGCGACGGAGAGTGTCGATCTGTACGCCGGAGGGTGACTGCTTCTATTTTGTGGGTGATCGGGATGAGGGCTTGGTGTCTGTACTAGGTGCCGCACGAGTTCGAGGGAACAAGATCAATGGAGAACTCCACATCACGGCTCGGTGGCAACTCCAACAGATCCAATTTGACTGAGTTGCGAGAACTCAAGGTACAGTTGCAGGAGTTGCTGGACAAGGGGTTTGTACGGACGAGTACGTCGCCGTGGGGAGCACCAGCTTTGTTCGTGAAGAAGAAGGATGGGTCATTGAGACTATATATAGACTACAGGAAACTGAACCAGGTAATGGTGAAGAACAGGTATCCAATGCCAAGGATCGATGACTTGTTTGATCAGTTGAGAGGATTGCGCTGCTTTTCGAAGATTGACTTGAGGTCACGGTATCACCAGCTGAGGATTAGAGATGAGGACATTGTGAAGACTGCCTTTTGGACTCGTTATGGTCACTATCTATATGGTGAGTATTGTGAGGTTTTCTCTGATCACAAGAGCTTAAAATACTTATTTTCACATAAAGACCTGAATCTTCGCCAGCCATGTTGGATGGAGTTGTTGGGAGACTACGACTTTGATTTACAGTACCATCTAGAGAAGGCAAATGTCGTAGCTGATGCACTCAGCAGAAGATCTCATGGCTCGTTATCTTTCGTGGCTATACGAGAAAGGGACATGCTCGGAGCTGCTGGGGAGTTTGATCTGTGTCTTAGGGAGATAGGGGAAGGTGCAACTTTATATTTTGTATCTTCACAGCCTACATTAGTTGCACGCGTGTTAGAGGCTCAACGGACCGATCAGGAGGCTCAAATGATACGGGATCGCATTGCTAGCGGGAAGGACACAACAGGATGGATGGGGGGTTCAGATCAGAGTTTGAGATTGACAGGGCGTCTATTTGTGCCAGAGTCGTGACATGCTATGGTACTACATGATTTTCATCATTCACGTCTGGCAGTGCATCCAGGAGGCACGAAGATGTATCATGACTTGCGTCGTCAGTTTTGGTGGACGGGGATGAAGAGGGATGTGATCCGATCCATTTCTCGATGCTTTACTTGTCAGCAAATAAAGGTGGAACACCAGAGCCCTGCAAGATTGTTGCAGCCGTTGCCTGTATCTGAGTGGAAATGGGAGAATATCACTATGAATTTTATATCAGGACTTCCACGCTCGTCGAAGGGACACGATGCTATTTGGGTTATAGTGGATAGGCTGACGAAGTCAGCACATTTTCTTCCCATTCGAGTGAGAGATTCCATGGACAAATTGGGTAGGTTGTATGTTCAGGAGATAGTTCGACTACACGGAGTACCTTTAACTATTGTTTCTGATCGAGACCCGCGCTTTACATCACGCTTTTGGCAGAGTTTTCAGATGGCTTTGGGGACGAGCTTGACTTTTAGTACAGCTTTTCATCCTCATACCGACGGTCAGTCTGAGAGGACTATTCAGATTTTGGAGGACATGCTGAGAGCCTGTGTGCTTGATTTTCGGGGTTTTTGGGAGGATCATCTATCATTGGTAGAGGTTGCATACAACAATAGCTATCAGTCCAGTATTGGGATGGCACCGTATGAGGCTCTGTATGGTAGGCCGTGTAGATCACCGGTGTGTTGGACAGAGGTGGGTGAGACCACTGTTTTGGGACCCGACTTAGTACGGGAGACGACGGAGCAGATTGCAGTGATTCGTTAGCATCTGGTGACAGCTCAGAGTTACCAGAAGAGTTATGCAGATCAGAGGAGACCTTTGGAGTTTGTAGTAGGAGATCACGTGTTTTTTAAGGTCTCACCTCACAGAGGGTTAATGAGATTTGGCCGTCGCAGGAAGCTATCACCACGTTTTATTGGACCCTTCGAGATCTTGGAGAGGATTGGGGTGGTAGCATACCGTCTGGCTTGTCCACCTCAGTCAGCATCTGTGCAAAGACGTCTTTCACGTTTCTATGCTTCGGAGGTATGAGCCGAATTCGTCTCATGTATTAGATTAGACTGAGTTGCGAGTTGATGAGGATGTGACTTATGAGGAGCACCTAGTGAGGATTCTAGATACAAAGCAGCAAGTGGTTCGGGGGAGAACGATTGCATATGTTAAAGTTCAGTGGCTTCATCACGGGGTTGAGGAAGCGACTTGGGAGCATGAGTCTGGGATGCATGCTAGATACCCAAACCTGTTTACCTCGTGACCTTGTTGTGAATTTCGGGGGCAAAATTTGTTAAGGGGGTTAGAGTTGTGAGACCTTGCACCGCTTTGTTTTTGATATATATAAATGTTGACGTGTTTTCTTTCATGTTATGTATATCACCGATGCATGGTTTATGTTTTGGCATTGTAGAACAGCATGTAGATGTGTTTTATGCTTTCTCGGACCTTGTTTAGGCTTGTTTGGTTGGCCTTAGAATGCAAAATCGAGACTAAAAACCAGTAGGCTCAAACCCTGGAGTTCGGTCGACTAGACGGCTATGTTCACTCGACTGAACTATTTTTCTTGAGCTCGGTCGACTGAACCAGGGGGTTCGATCGGCTGAACTGTGGCGGTTCATGTTTTTTGAGGAGCTTTAGTCGACTGAAGTGGCCTCTTCAGTCGACTGAACTACCTTTTTGCCGAGCCTATATGTATTCCAGGGGCTGAAATGTTTGGAGAAAGCTTATTTCTTCCATTCTCTCTGCATTCTCTCTACATATTTGACCCGCCCGAGCCTAGTTTCGACGATCAGCTTGTGGATCCTTGCTATCTACGCTGTTGGCTTCGTGCTCACCTGGTCAGATTCTCGTTCCATCGAGGTTCGATTTTTTAGGCGTCGGGTTTCGACCCAACGGGGTAGGATTCTAGACCTACTGCTGTTATGAGGGTGTTATATGTAATTATATGTGTTTTTACTGGATAAAAAATGCATCAAATATCATATTTTCTATTTAAGCCTTGTGTTTCTGATAGAAAGCATGTTATTCGCTTTTCTTGGCTTATAGTATTGTATGACATGTGGTAGTGTGGTTTTCAAAGAGTTTTCTTGAAAACGGTAAAAAATGATGGTTTTTGGCAAAAATCTCAACATTTTATGTTTTGGAGGTTTGGAGCTCACCTTCGGGGTTGAGTCTCAGGTTTTGAAATATTTTGTTGATCTCCATGTTGATGGCTGGATCTGTATATACATGTATAATGTATATTTGTAAAATATTTTTCGTAGTTGAGCTACGTTTGGTTTTTAGAATATTATCTAGATGTACCGAGATGACGGGTATTTAGCACGAGTTGCCCTCTGTGTAAGTTTGGAAACGTGCGCAGCGTAGGTGCTCTGAACCTTCGGGTTAGTCCCCGTAAATTGAGTTGGGTGTTTTGTACCCTCGGGTTGTCACCCGTAAATTGGGTGGTTACGTTATGGTGCTCCGTATAGAACTTGTGTGTATCTAACCGGTCGCATGATGTATGGAAATTAGATACTGGACAGGGGTCTATCGTTGTTACCTCTGTCGTGTGATGGAGTCAGTACATAGGATCATATTCTTCTTTTTTCACGATGGTACATTTCGTGAGGGAGCAATGTTTTGATTATTGTTTTTCCTTAACTATGGTGGTTTATTTGCACTATTTGCAACACATAGTTTGAAGGATGAAAACATGGGTTTTATGTTAATGAAAACCGTTTTGGGAGACTTATATAGTCTGATGGGAAAACTTATGGGTTTTAGATGGAAAACCTTTTGGGTTGGTTGTTGAGTTTGCTCCCACTCTATATGATTGCATATTTCCTGGTTTACAGCCTTATTGTCTGTTTCTATTGGGCTTAGGCTCACGGGTGGAATTTTTTGTATGAAACCTTTTTCAAGTGATGATGTGGATGATGATCTTGTGTAGATCGAGTGATGCCCGTGCTGACGGATGATCGAAGGCTGTAGTAGTTTTTTTTTTGGTTTGCCTGTTCTTGAAGGCAAGTTTTGTACGCTAGAAGGCGATATACTGTATGCATGTTGGAACTGTATGCCTTTGATTATGAGAGATATCTTTTGCTGGGTTTTCCAGTGGTTTCAACAGGTGGATTCAATGTGTGAAAAATTATATTTTCATAAAATTGGTGTTTGGTGGATTTTCACGTGACCCCGAGGTTTTGGGGCATGACACAGAGGATGAGGCAGATGGAGTAGAGGCAAATGTGGGAGGAGAAGGAGCATGTGAGGGACTAGGGGTACTAAAGGAGCTAGGAAAAACAGTTGGAACAAGAGAAGAGTCAAGATCTACAGGAATAGGAGAAACATTTCGAGGTGGAGGAGGAATTCTCACAGATGAAGGGGTACCACGACGGAATGTGGTCAAGATACCATCAACATTTGCAATTTGCATATGTTTAAGTGTAGAATTGCCATAGAAGTCATGTTTTGAAAGTGGTACCATCTTCTCAATTGATAAGTCTACATCAAAATGGCAAAAGATTTTGGTAAGATACATTCCATAGGGGAAAGAGGAGTTAGATTTGCTGTGAAATGCAACATGTGGGAAATGAATAAGAAACCTTGGTTAAGGATCTATTTTTTAAGAATACACCACATGATGAACACGAGCATGTATGCAACATTTCTAAATTTTTCTAGTTGGGGAAGAAATATGTGGTTTACCATATGATGCAAAATGCGCATATCTAGCTTGAGAGTGTTGGCTTCTAAGGGCTTAGTAGGGTCAATGTCTTCATTCTCAATGATGTTTTTAACAGCCTCAGAGAAAGAAAATCCTTCAAGATCAATGGGTTTTTTTGTTACATGGAACACAAATGTCGTCTTCTGGAATGCTAAAAATTTCATTTAGGGTAGATGGGGTCAAATGAATGTCTACACTATTTACCCATGTGGTATTGGTGGTGGATGGAATTAGTAAAATGTGACAGTGATCATAGAAAGATTTGACCAAAGTGGGATAGTGGGGTTCTCGGATTTGCAAAAGCCTCTCCAACCCAAGGCTTAAAACGAGATCCTTGAATCTCATTTCAATGAAGTCAAAGAATGAAAAATCTATACTACGACCGGGAACAACTTTTCGATTAAAAAATGATGCAAAGTAAAGTTGACAAATTTTGGGGGTTTTAAAGTTTATTACCTCGACCATTGCAACCGGTGCCTGTGCCATTACCGTCGCCACAGTGGGCGTCGTTTTCTTCCTCTTGGACGTTCTAGGGCTTGAGGAAGTACCTTCGTCGATTTTTTCGCCCCTTTTTCCATCATTTTAGGAGGCATTATGAACAGTTTAGGTTGAGATTGAAGATTGAAGAAAGAAGAAGCTGAGGAGTCGACACTATTTTTTAAGGAAAAAAGGGCGGGAGATGAACAGTTATATATAGAGAGAGAGGGAAATGATGTGACGTTTGGGAGTCCGATGCCTCTATATATAGGCATAACGATTTGTGTCGACATAAATGACAATTGGTGTCGACACTTTCTTTCGCAAGAGTGGGTATACGAAACAGGAAATGGTATCGACACATTTTAGATGGCATATTGATTATGAATTGGGAGTACATAACTTACCAAGTTCTGTTCTAGTATAGTATATTCTTTCTTCATTTAAAAGTTTTGTGAAAATGTCTGCTAATTGGTAATCTGTGCCTATAAATTCAAGTTCGATATTACCTTTTTGCACATGATCTCGTATAAAATGATATCTAATCTCTATGTGCTTGGTTCTTGAATGTTGTATAGGGTTCTTAGATATATTAATTGCACTAGTGTTATCACATTTTATAGGAATATGATCTAAGTGAATACCATAGTCCTCTAATTGTTATTTCATCCAAAGAACTTGTGCACAACAGCTTCCAGCTGCAATGCACTCGACCTCGACTGTAGACAAGGCCACTGAGTTCTGTTTCTTGCTAACCAAGAGATTAGTGAGTGTCCTAGGAATTGATAAGTTCTACTTGTGCTTTTTCTATCTACTTTGCATCAGGCAAAATCAGCATCTAAATAGCCAAATAACTCAAAAGCTATTCCTCTAGGATAAAATAATCCTAGATTTTGTATACCTAAAGGGTATCTAAAGATGCGTTTAACATCGGTCACATGTGATTCTTTTGGATTTGATTGAAATCTAGCACACATGCAAATACTAAACATAATATCCGAACGACTAGCAGTTAAATATAAGAGAGATCCAATCATACCTCTATAACGCTTTTCATCCACTGCTATGCCATCTTCATCTTTGTCAAGCTTCATTGTAGGGCACATTGGAGTTCTCATGGATTTTGCCTTTAGCATATCGAATCTCTTTAATATGTCTCATGTTTACTTAGCTTGATTGATGTAGTTTCCTTCTTGAGTTTGTTTAATTTGGAGTTTGAGAAAATAGTTGAGCTCACCCATCATGCTCATTTTGAATTCTCCCTCCATACACTTAGCAAAGTCCTTGCAAAGAGATTCGTTAGTTGCACCAAAAATAATACCATCTACATAAATTTGTACAACTAGCATGTCATTTTCTTGAGACTTGATGAAAATAGTGGTATCTATTTTTTCTCTTAAAAACTTATTTTCAATCAAAAATTTTCTTAGCCTTTCGTACCAAGCTCTAGGTGCTTGTGTTAAACCATAGAGAGCCTTGGTAAGTTTGTAAACATACTTTGGAAAATCTAGATTTTCAAAGCCAGGAGGTTGTTTCAAAAAAGTTTCCTCCGAGATAAAACCATTTAAAAGGGCACTCTTGACATCCATTTGATAGAGTTGGAAAATTTTAAAGCATGCAGAAGCAAGCAACATCCTAATTGCTTTAAACCTAGCCACATGAGCAAATGTCTCATCAAAATCGATGCATTCTTCTTGATTGTAATATTGGGCTATTAATCGAACTTTATTCCTAAAAACTACTCCATTTTCATCCATTTTATTTCTAAAAATTCATTTTGTACTGATGTTGGAGTGTTCCTTAGGTCTTGGGACTAAAATCTAAACTTTGTTTCTTTCAAATTGATTTAGCTCTTCTTGCATAGCCAAGATCCAAAACTCATCGTTTTCGGCTTCCTAAAAATGTTTTGGTTCAGTCTAGAAAAGAAATGCTAAATTATCACAAACATTATGTAGAGAAGATAGAGTTTTGATACCTTGCGATGGATCATCAATGATAAGATCTTTCGGGTGACCATGAGCATACCTCAATTCTCCAGGTAAATCTGAATTTTCTAGATTTGAAGATTCAGCAACCTGTTGGACTGCATTTTGTTGAGGATTTGTAGTTTCCTCTTGATTTAGCTCTTCCTTTTCCTTGATGAAGATATCTTCAGCACCTTTTTCTATTTCAATCAAGTTATCTTCATAAAAGTTCTTTGAAGAACCAAGGTTATCTTAATAAAAAATAACATGTATAGATTCTTCAACAACTAGGGTCCTTTTATTGAATATTCTATGAGCTTTACTAGATATAGAATATCTTTAAAAAATACTTTCATTAAATTTTGCGTTGAATTTGTCCAAAAGTTCTTTATTGTTGTTTAAAACAAAATATTTGCACCTAAAGGCACGAAAATAATTGATATTAAGTTTCATTCCATTCCATAGCTCATATGGAATTTTCTTGAGAGAAGCTCGTATCATAGCCTTGTTTATGATAAAACAAGCGATATTAACAGCCTCAGCCTAAAAGTATCGTGGTAGATTATTTTCACAGAACATGGTTCTAGCCATTTCTTCCAATGTCCTATTCTTCCTCTCAACAAATCTATTTTGTTGAGGAGTTCTAGGAGTAGAGAAGTTATGGTTAATACCATTTTCATCACAAAACTTTTCAAAATATTTGTTTTCAAATTCTTTACCATGATCACTTTGGATACTTATAATTTGAAAATCTTTTTCATTTTGAACTCTCCGAGACAATTTTGTAAAAGAGGCAAAGGCTTCATCCTTATGAGCTGGGAAGAGCAGCCAAGTGTATCTAGAGAAATTATCAACAATAACAAAGGCATATCTCTTGCCTCAAAGGCTTAAAGTCCTTATTGGACCAACTAAGTCCATGCGTAATAGTTGTAATGGCCTAGAAGTTGAAATTTCATCTTTAGAATGAAAAAAACTTCTAACTTGTTTGCCTTGCTGACATGCATAACACACTTTGTCCTTTTCAAATTTGATTTGGAGTAACCCAATCACTAACTCCTTTTCAAAAGTTTAGAAATCAAGTTCATATTTGCATGTCCAAGCCTTCTATGCCACAACCAACTATTATCTCTTAAGGCGGCTAAGCACTTGGTGTCATTCTTAGAAAGATCATTGAGAGTAAATGTATAAACATTTTCATGTCTTTGACCTTCAAAGATAACTTTGTTATTGGTTGAATCTTCAATAACACACTTAGCAGGATCAAACACAACCTTGTGGCCTTTGTCACAAAATTGGCTTATGCTAAGAAGGTTATGTTTCAAACCATCAACAAGCAAAATACTTTCAATAGAAGGGGACGGAATTTTACCGATACATCCAATTTCTATGATTTTTCCTTTGCTATTGTCTCCAAAAGTCACAAATCTACCATCTTTTGGTTTGAGATATACAAATATCAATTGGTAACATGTCATGTGTCTTAAGAAAGCGCTATCGAGATACCACATCCCCTTCTTAAATAAGGATTTGAGACATACATGCAAGGAGAATTAAGTTTTGATTTTTGATACCCAAATTTTGTTGGGTCATTTGGTGTTAGTTCTTTGAGGATGTGTTCCTTTAGGAACCCAAGTCTTCTTGATATAATTATAGTATTTTGTGTGTGGATAGTATGTGACAGCGTGTCCATACTCATAACAGTGAAAACAGGTGGCATTTGTATGATTAGAGGATGCTTTGACAAAAATGTTGGTTAAGAACTTTTGTTTCTTCTTAGGTTTATACCTGATTCCAGCTTTGTCAAAAACATATTTTTACATGCCAAGAAGTTTATCGAAGTTGTTCTTTTCTTGAGTGAATTTGTAAACGATTTTTGTGAGGTCCTCAACTTTTTCACTCAAAACTTTATTTTCATCATTCAAAATAGAAACTTGTTTTGACAAAACAGATTTTTCACTTTTCAAAGTTTCAATTTTAGTTGAGGAGGAAAGAACTAACTTTTTAAAAATAGAATTTTTTGCACCAATTTTTCCCAACTCATCATGCAAATCTTTAAATGCACTTTGCAATTCATCTAAGCAAAAAGGGTGAGGAGTTACCTCATCATTTTCTCAAGTCATGAGGCATAGATTAGCTACTTCGTTTTCTTCTTTTTCATCTTCAGAGCTGCTGTCATCATTTTCGCCCAATATAGCTATCATGGCTTTTTTAAGCCCTTTTTGAATTGCTTTTTAAGCTGAGTACATTCAACTTTGACGTGTCTAGACTTGTTACACTCATAGCAGATGATTTCTTCTTTCTTGAAGTCGTTCTTGAATTTGCTTGAGTCGCCTTTGAATTTGGTAGGCTTGCCTCAGTGTCCTTAATTCTTAAAGAACTTTCTTCCTCATTTTTTCTTGTTTCTAAGAAATCTTTTGAATTTCTTTGCGATGAGGGCCACGTCTTCATTCTCATCACTTGAGGAATCTTCCTTAGATTCTTCCTCTGATCCTTGGTCATGTGTTAAGGACTTGAAGGTGATGCCTTTATTCTTTTTGTTGTCATCCTCATCGTCCATCTTTATGTTCATTTCATGGGTCATGAGAGAACCAAGGAGTTCTTCTAAACTGAGCGTGTTCAGATCTTTGGCTTCTTGAATAGCTGTGACCTTAGTTTCCCAACTCTTAGGCATGCACCTAAGAATTTTTTTTACCATTTCTGCATTTGTATAAATCTTGCTAAGGAATTTTAGTCCATAATAATGTCAGTGAAGCAAGTAAACATATCAGAAATAATTTCATCATGCTACATTTTGAATAATTCATAGTTATGCACAAGCAGACTTATTTTGGACTCTTTCACTCAATTAGTACCCACATGGGTAACTTCGAGTCTATCCCATTTTTCTTTTGCGGTGTCACATGTTGAGATCCTATTGAACTCATTTGGGTCAAGTGAGCAATATAGGAGAGTCATGGCTTTAGCGTTCTTTTGAATTTCTCTAATATCACTTTTAGTCATTTCAGTCTTTGGTTTAGGGACGGTAGCCCCTTCAACAGTTTTGGTGGGTCTTTTGAGTCCATTTACAATAACCCGTCAAAGGTCATAATCTATGGCTTGAATGCAGATTCTCATTCTAGCCTTTCAATAATTGTAATTTGATCCATTGAACAAAGGAGGTCTATTGGTCGACTGACCTTCAGATTGGACAGGTCCGATTCTAGTAGCTACCATAAAAACTCTTAGACAGTTAAGTAAAAAACAAGTGCCCAAGCTCTAACACCAATTATTAGTTCTAGGCAACCCAAGAGGGGGTGAATTAGGTCTTAAAAAATAAATAACGATTTTAAAAACTTTTTTGAAAACCTTTTAATATTGCGATCGAATAAAACAAGATAATCAAATATTAAACCATGCAAATATTAAAGAGGTTAGGGATAGAGAGATTGAGCCAGACACCAAAGGTTTATAGTGGTTCAGCTTCTTCCAAGCCTACGTCCACTCCTTAAGTTTTTTCTTGAGTATTTTCACTATATAGAATGCTTTACGGGCGCATTCGAAACATTTACAACTTCAAGGCTTCGCTTGAGTAAACGAATGTTTACAGGAACATTCAAAAGCCTATTTTAGCTTTAAGAAGATCCTATGAAAATAAACCCCTATTTTCTTCTAATCTCTCTTGAACTCTTTTTTGATGATATTTATCACTACTCAAAGGATATAGGGTGACTCATCCTTGAATACAATAAATGAGAGAATTAATGAGGAACACTCACTCTCTTTACAGAAATTGATTTACAATAAATAAAAAAGTAAAGAGGGATGATGAACAAGAGCTGAAGTTTAGCAATAAATGTGAGCTTGAGAATTCTGAGTTTGATTCAAGCAATAAAACAGTAATTGAAAAATTCTCCAAAGTAATTAAATGTTGAGAAGTAACTCCTTATATAAGCTCTTGTGCGTTAATGACCGTTGGAGGTAGGTGGGAGCAATAAATGCCAGAAATTCAACCGTTGAGGTCTGTCGCAAATTTGAATATGAGTCACCGGTGCCTACACAAAATCCTTTGGTGCCAACACAAAATGTCTTAGGGCATGTCCTTTAAGTGGTTGGGTCGACACATTTCTTCTGAGGGGTTGATACAATTTCTACACGCTTTCTCACTAACACAACGGTGTCGACACTTTTGGATCTGGTGTCAACTCATTTGAATTTCAGAGTTCGGCAGGAGGCACTTTATGTTTACTCAAGTCTTCTTTGGTATCGACACTAAATTCGGCAGGAACCCTCAGGATATTTGTGTCGACACTTTTGAGCTTTGGTGTCGACACCAAAATTCTTCAGGTAGGCTTGGGACTTTTGTGTCGACTCATCTTCTTTTTGTGTCGACACCCGAAATTTGTAGGAGGCCTCAGTTCTTTTGTGTCGAGACATATTCCATTTGTGTCAACCCAAATTACCGGATATAAAAAGTGAGAAACACTTTTGTGTCGACACAAAACTTTTTTTCTGTCGACTCATTTTGAGTCTTGGGAGCTTCGGCTCTTTTGTGTTGACACAGAACTTATTTGTGTTGACACTAACTTTTGATACTTGAAAGCAACTTCATAAAACTTTTAGGGTGTCAAACCATTTGTTCAAAAGTGTTGACACACTTGATATGTTTCAAGTATACTTTGCTTTAAAAGTATTTGACTTAATTTTCAATTGGGTTTAACATAAAATATTCTCATTCAAGAATACATGTGACACCCCGTTCCCCGGGCATGTGAGAATGTATATAATTATAAATAAGGAGCATATTCTAGTTGAATGTTCATAAATACATAAGATAACTATTACATCATTAACGGTTCAGAGATTGTTCAAAATACTTAATA
>JAULJZ010000005.1:2486153-2496652 GCA_032270985.1 Heliamphora pulchella
ACACTTTGTGTGTATTGAACGGGATATTTAGGGTAATTAATTTTATACTGACTATATAAATTAATTCACACTCCAAGATTATTATGAATAGTTCTTATCCTTTTAATCCTAAAATAATTATTGATTTGCGTATATTTAATATTCGTTGTTTTGATTCATTAAAGTGTGCGATCTTATATGGGTCTATATTCTCGGTGAGTTGGATAGCAGTATTATTTATATAACGAATATTAATTATTAATGGAATCTACGTCCCGAAAGATCGGGATTGACGATACCCCCTTAAGAAACCTTATAAGTTTTGATCGGACCAAACACTGCAGGTGGATTTAATTATCCGGCGATCAAATAAGTTAAGTAGAAGAACTTAAGAAATATCAAGATGAAGATTAAATTAAATTGTCAGTAATTAAATTTAATTGGCGGGTATCGAAAATCTTAACCTGAGAATAAATGGTAAGCATTTAATAACAGGAGCTCAATACTATATGATCTTGAGATTATGGGTCAGAGTATAATTATAGTTTTTTAGTGGTGTGAACTATAATTCAGTATTTTATAAAAATTGCAAAAACCGCTGCTGATTTTCCATAATTACAGATATCTCTATGAAGTCTGCTTAATTGCACAAACCGCTGATACGTGTCTGTGTTTCACTGAAAGTCTTACTCATAATTACTCCCAAGATCCCTGCTGTAGCCTATATATATGCAGGTAGGCTGAACCAGTTTCAAAACTTGTCTCCTAAGACCAAAGCTGTTCTAGCTCTGCCGGTACGAGTTCTCGGAGGATTATAGCGTACACTATATCCAAGAATCGCAGAAGGGAATACAATAGAAGATCTGACAAGAGTTTCAACTCGAATTCAAATCGTAGTTGAAGATTCGATTGATAAAAAGGTATTTATCTAAACTAACTTCGGGTGCACGGATTTTATTTTGATCGTTCATCATCAAACATTTTATCTGGAGCCCGTTTCGGCGATTCCCGTCCAGTTAATTTTTTTCGTTAATCATTTGCAAAAATAAAGATCTTGCCAGTCTTGCCTCCAACAATTGGTATCAGAGCTGTTTTATTTTTTGTTTTTGGTTATTGGGGCCAGGTAGTTTTAGAATTCTTGCTAACTTTATTTTTCAGGCATTCTAATCCTGGTCTTATGATCATTATTTATTTTTTCATGTTTGATTGAATGGTGTGAATGATGATTATTTTTTTAATCACGGGGGTTGATCATGATAGATTGAATTTGAGCTTTTGGGATATAAGATCAATATAATAGCTAACTTTATATTTTTAAATATCTGTTTAGATTATTTAAGAACATACTGAACATGTCCAAGAGCACGAAAAAACGTAGGCGGCACCGGCGGTGGGTCGAATTTTAACGGACCACATATCGCGGTAAGGTTTTACTGGTTTTAAAAGGTTTTTTTTTGTAGTATTTATGTATAAAAATAGCATAAAAAATAAGTTAAAAACAGTAAGAAAAAATCACCAAAATAGCCTTGTTCCGGCGGCTTTGCTGGTAGCGGTTTTTATGATTTTTCGGGCTATTTTTGGTACTATTTTTTGGAAAGTTTTTTTAAATATAAAATAACAGCAAAATATACCTCAAAATACTGTAAAAAACCAGAAAAAATAGGCCAAATAGTGCATTAAAAAAATGAACAATAGCAGCGGTTTTTTTTGGCAGCGACGGAGCTACAACTGCAGCTTCTAGGAAGTTTTCCAATGGTTTTTTGAGCTGTTTTTGAGTAGATTTTCTGATAGAAAGATTTTAATTTTTAAGAGCTTTCCAACGATATAAAATACGTCAAAAATAGAGTTCGAATGAGACCGAAACAGCCTCAGAAAGTGGGCGATTAAAGGCAGCGGCGTTGGGTCTGGCGGTAGCAGCTTTGGATAGTGTTTTTGGAAGTTTTTCGGGACATTTTTGATCTTTTTTTTTCATATAAAAATAGTATTTTTTGAGTTCTTTCTTTCGAGATAAAGTACATCGAAAACCGAGTTCGTGAAAAGGTCGAAAAAACCCTGGGAATTTGGCTTGCGCAGTGTTGTTGCGGAGAACAGCATTTTTTGAGGTTCGGACAGTGTTTTCGGCCGTTTTTCAGGCAGGTTTCCAGGAGATTTTTTGACAGAAAAATCCCATATTTTGAGAGCTTTCCAACGATATAAAGCTTGTCAAAAACATAGCCCGAATGAGGCGGCGGTAAGGCGGCGCCGACGTGGTGGTGGTGGTGTTCTGATGATTTCTCTCTCCCGAGGTTGCTTTGTGTTAATTTTTTGATGTATATGAGACTGATATGATATATCAGTATATATCAGATAGTATCAAAAAAGTCTGATGCAATCAGGACACTGAATCAAAGGCGAACATGGATTGAAATAGCTGGCTCTCTAAGGGAGACTGAAATACCTTAGTGTTTCACTTGGATCATAAATTCGGAATATATACATATCACGTTTATATATATATACTGCGTGAATGAATACATATCTGTCTTATTTATTTTATTAATTTAAAAATTTGATTTTAATTAAAATTTTTGTAATGGAAAATAAAATTAAGTTTTTTTAATTAATTAATTTTAATTAAATGAAAAAATTTTAGATATTTTATTTTTTTATAAAATATCATGTTTAAGATGATTTTTTTTAAAAAAAAATCGGATATCTTGAAATAATGTGGGAATTAATTTCGAATTTTGAATTAATTAAATGAAAAAATATTTAATCGAAATAAATTATTATTTTTTAAAAAATGTGGAACAAAAAATAAAATAAATAAATACCTTTAATCATTACCTTAGCTGGAAACTTGGAGGAAAAACTATGCATTTATTAAATTCTATTTGTTACGCATTTAAACACGAAAAGATGGCTTGATAAACCAGAATATTTGAAATCGTGTATATGGGAAGATATTTGATTCTTTCAGATCATGTGTTTTTCAAAATTAAAAAATTTATTTTAATTAAATGGATTTTTATAATCCTAAAAAATATTTTAAAAATCTATGTGGGAGAGAAAATTTATTCACAGATAAATTCCGTGGTCTCCATCACTAGTTTGTAGGTGATGCAATTAAACCCTGCGTGTCGACGTAAGGCCTTCCTCCCCAACGGACAGATTAATTGCGGTATCGCTAGTACAAATCTCGTTTAGGAATAATTCTAGATACTTGTTAGTGTGTATCACTTCTCCATTTGAAGGGTTCATTGCAAAGCGAATAATTTGAGATTAGGTGATGGTTAACACTTAGCTGTATATAATAGTATTCTCACCATCTGAGTCACTGCTATTATATACTGAATCGAAACTATGTGAGTTATTTAATTTTACTTGGCAGGGTTAGTTGCCTAGATAGTAAAATTAAAAAGAATTGGTCTGTCTGGTCTTATGAAGAATAGTAGACGTCCTCCCATTGAGACATGCTGTTCTCAAGTTGCCAGGTTGCTGGCAAATTAATTTTAAAATAGTAGAGAGAACCAAATTAAAATAAATTCAAAATTTTTCTCATCATAATTAATGATTTTTTTTAATTATATGATTCTCAGGATTAAAATAGATTTCAACCCACTCGCTTTAATACTCAAAGAAATCAAACTAACGGGACTGAATTTTGTTGACTAGAAATGTAACTTGGATATAGTTTTAACTACAAATGGTATTCCTTCTATACCAGAAAATTTGTTTATTTCTGAAAATGGTTCTTCCTCTGAGCCGAAAGGCATGAAGAAGAAAAAGTTTCAGAAATAGGGAGACAGTTTTCAGGGTAGTTAGTGGGCCATGAGCTGGTGTGAAAAAGCTAAAAGATAAATATTTTTACTGCAACCAGATCCAGCACTGAAAAAATTATGTCCAGTATATCTCAAAAGGCAGAACAAACAGGGTAATTTTCATTCGCTGGTTGTGAAAACATATTTAGCAGTGTTATCTACTGATACCTGGTGTGTAGATACAGGAGCCACTAACCATGTCTCAATTCATTGCAGGGGTTCCAAAAAACCCGATAACTTAGTGATGGGGAGATTTACCTGCATATGGGCAATAATACAAAGGTAACAGCAATTGCAGTAGGAGATGTCATTCTCAGTTTTGGTAGAGATCGGATTTTAATATTAAGAGATTGTCTTTATGTACCTGCTATTAGAAGGAACTTAGTTTTCATTTTTGGATTGGCTAAAGATGAATATTTGATTTATTTTAATAACTCTGTGTTTATTAAAGATAATAAACGGGTTATCTATTCTGGTACATTGGTGAATGATCTTTGTATTATTACTCAAATTACTCCTACTCTTTGAAACGAATAATACATCTATATTATCATATAAGAAAAAGTTTTTTTCTTTAATGAACCAAACATTTCTTTGGCACTTATACTTAGGTCATATTAATCTAAAAAAGATAAACAGACTGGTAGCAGATGGATTTTTGAGTTCATTGGAAGTAGATGCACTTCGAGTCTTTGAATCTTGTTCAGAGGGTAAGATGACTAAGAGGCCCTTTTCGGCCAAAGGCTATAGAGCTAAAGAACCGTCGGAGCTGGTTCATTCTGATATGAGTGGTCCTATGGTATTCCAGGTTAGTTATGGCTTTGAGTACTTCGTTAGTTTTATTGATGACTACTTAAGGTATGGATACATTTACCTGATGAACCGTAAGTCTGAATACTTTGAGAAATTCAAAGAATTCAAGGTGAAGGCAGAGAAGCGTCTGGGTAAAAGTATCAAATCATTACGATCTGACCATGGTGGGGAATACCTATTTGGAAAGTTTAAGGACTACTTGTCATCAGAGGGAATTACATTCCAATTGACTGCACCTGGCACTCCACAGCAGAATGGTGTAGTAGAAAGAATAAATAGGAATCTTATAGAAATGGTAAGGTCATTGATGAGTTATTCAGGTTTACTCGATTCGTTTTGGAAACTCGCTTTAGAGACAGCGGCTTACATTCTGAACTTGGTACCTTCTAAGTCAGTACCTTTTAGTCCCATAGAATTGTGGATCCGGCGTAAGTCTAGTCTAAAACACATTCGGATTTGGGGGTGTCCAGCACATGTGCTGAAAGGGAATGTGGATAAGTTGGAACCGAGGACAGAAGTCTATTTCTTTGTAGAGTATCCCAAGGGAACGAAGGGTGGTCTGTTTTATAATCTTAAGGATCATAAGGTCATTGCTAGCACCAATGCCCGATTCTTGAAAGAGAATTATATTATCGATCACAGGCCCAAAAGTAATATTGTTCTGGAAGAACTAAGAGAAAATACCAGTAGAACGAAAGAACAAGTCACTGATATCTCATTACCTCGTTGTAGTGGGAGGATTATCGGAACAAGTGCAAATCAAGAACAGGGTGCTGTTGCACACAATTCTGATTATGCATAGCGTGTTACTGCTAGTACACAGACACAGGTAGTGCCTCGTCGTAGTGGGAGGATTGTTCATCAACCAGGCTGGTATATGTTCTTAGAAGAGTCTTTTAACAGAATCCCGACAGAATTAGATACCGAACCCTGTAACTATAATGAAGCACTTCAAGACAAAGATGCAGATTTTTTGCAAAAGGCTATGAATTTAGAGATGGAATTTGTGTATTCCAATCATGTCTGAGAACTTGTAGAACCACCTGAAGGGATAAAATCCATTAGATGCAAGTGAATATACAAGAGAAAGAGAGGAGCAGGCGGGAAGGTCGAAACCTTCAAATCTAGGCTTGTTGCTAAAGGGTTCATTCAGAAAGAATGGATCGATTATGAAGAAACCTTTTCGTCGGTAGCCATGCTTAAATCTATCCAAATTCTCTTATCAATTGCCGCTCATTTTGATTACGAAATCTGCGAATCCGACGTCAAGACTGCTTTCTTTAATAGAAGTCTTGACGAGTGTATCTAAATGATACAACTAAACGGATTCATTGCAACGGGCCAGGAACACATGTTGTGTAAGCTTCAGAGATTCATTTATGGACTTAAGTAGGCATCGAGGTATTGGAACACTCGATTTTATTAAGCCATTAAGTTTTATGATTTTGATCAAAATCCAGATGAGTCCTGTGTGTACAAGAAGCGTGACGAAAGCGTGGTGATCTTCTTAGTACTTTATATAGATGATATCTTGCTCATCAGAAACGATATGGGGGCAATATCTACGGTTAAAGTATAGTTATTTCGACAGTTCGATATGAAGGGCTTGAGAGAAGCCAGTCACATCCTTGGGATCAAGCTTGTGCTAGATCAAAAATAAAAGATGTTGGACTTATCAGAAGCAAAGTATATCGATGATATCCTTGCTCGTTTTAGCATGCAGGATTTCAAGAAAGGGTTTCTCCCTTTCAGGCATGGAATCACTCTATCCAAGGATCAGTGTCCTAAGACACTTGATGAGATAGAGAAAATGAAGGTGGTTCCTTATGCTTCGGCAGTAGAAAACCTCATGTATGCTATGTTTTGCACTAGACTCGACATCTACTTTACCGTTAGCATGGATAGCAGATATTAGTCTAATCTAGGGCAAGAGTATTGAACTGCGATAAGGAATATAATCAAGTACCTAAAAAAGACTAAGAATTATATGTTGATTTACTAGGCAAACAGTCTAGTATCTTTGGGGTACATAGACTTAGATTTTCAGTCAGACATAGAGCTTACATCAGGAGATAACATTGCAGTTCTTTTACAAAGAGCTTATCGGCTAAGACTTTTGATAGTCATGTAGAGGGCATGGGAGTCAGATGTATGGCAGTATGGTTTTCAGTATAAGTGAGAGATTGTTATGGTTGGTATACTGACAATCATATTTTTAGTATTTAATTTTATTTTAATAAAATTAATTTTTTATTTTTATGAAAATCTTCATGAGCAATGTATGTGTATCATTTCTTTAATGTTATGTATGAATGTCCGATATTCTGTATAGTATTTAATCTGGTGCGTAAAGTACGGCTTGCACACAGAAAATTAAATTTTAGATTCTTGCAGAATATAATTTTTATGTTCACAGTTTAGATAGAAATAAACATACCATCGGTACGACTATAACACAGAATTTTAATAGGTATGTCTTGGTTATGGGGAACAGATAATAGCGTTGTTTATTGTTCTGGCTTTCTGTAAGCTAGTACACTTTGTGTGTATTGAACGGGACATTTAGCGTAATTAATTTTCTATTGTCTATATAAATAAATTCACATCCCAAGATTATTATGAATAGTGCTTATCCTCTTAATCGTGAAATAATTATTGATTTGCGTATATTTAATATTCGTTCTTTTGATTTATTAGAGATCATAAATGGGTTTATATTCCCGATGAGTTAGATAGCGGTATTATTTATATAGCGAATATTAATTATTGACAGAATCCACATTTCGAAAGATCGGGATTGACGATACTCCCTTAAGGAAGTTTATAAGTTTTGACCGGGTCAAACTCTACAGGTGGATTTAATTATCCGGTGGTCAAATAAGTTAAGCGAAAGGACTTAAGGAATATTAAAATGCCGATTAAATTAAAATGTCAGTAATTAAATTTAATTAGCGAGTATCGAGAGTCTTAATGTGGGGAGAAATAGTAAGCATTTAATAACAGGAGCTTAATGCTATATGGTCTTGAGATTATGGGTCAGAGTGCAATTATAGTTCTTTAGTGGTGTTAATTATAATTCGGTATTTTATGAAAATTACAGAAGCTGCTGCTGGTTTTCCATAATTGCAGATACTGCAATGAGGTTTGCTTAATTGCAGAAATCGCTGATACGTGTCTGTGTTTAACTGGAAGTCTTAACCATTATTACTCCATAGGTCTCTGTTGTAGGCCTATATATATGCAGGCAGGCTGAGCCAGATTCAAAACTCGTCTTCTAAGACTAAAGCTGTTCTGGTTCTGTCGGTTCGAGTTTTCGGAGGATTATAGTACACACTATATCTGAGAATCGCATAAGAAAATACAGTAGAAGGTCTAATAGGAGCTTCAACTCAGATTCAAATCGTAGTTGAAGATTCGACCGGTAAAAAGGTATTTATCTAAACTAACTTTGGTTGCACGGGTTTTATTTTGATCGTTCGTCATCAAAAGTTTTATCTAGAGCCCGTTTTGGCGATTGCCCATCCAGTTAATTTTTTTTGTTAATCGTTTGCAAAAATAAAAATCTTAGCAGTCTTGCGTCCAACACATCCCCTATTGCAAGGGATCAAACCAAAACGTAGTTCATGAGATAATGCATATGATGCAGGTAAGTAAATCATGGTGCATGGCAGATGACTTCATGATGCAAATGAGTAATAACATATGATTTCCTGATGTAGACAAAATTTAAGGTCACAATGTGGACCCAAAAAAATAAAAAAATAAAAAAATCAATTTTAGGTTGTGAA
This sequence comes from Heliamphora pulchella, assembly GCA_032270985.1. NCBI lineage: Eukaryota > Viridiplantae > Streptophyta > Magnoliopsida > Ericales > Sarraceniaceae > Heliamphora > Heliamphora pulchella. The sequence continues at coordinate 2,494,534 of JAULJZ010000005.1, forward strand.
AAGGACTGGGGAGCTTTTAAGGTCTTTGATGGAATCGAGCTGAAGCAAGTCAGTTTTAGGTCATGAAAGGACTAATGAGTTAATTTAGGGTCATGACGAGGACCAGACTTATTGAGAATCAATTTTAGGTTGTGAAAGGACCGAATGAGTCAGTTTAAGGTGGTGAGGAGGACCGGGGAAGGGAATCAATTTTAGGTCATGAAAGGACCGACGAGTTATTTAAGGTCGTGAAGAGGACCGAGAAGAGTTTAAGGTCTTGAACAAGACCCAGCTTAAGAGTAACCAGTTTTATGTATTGAAAGGACCAGTGAGTCAGTTTACGGTTATGAGGAGGACTAGGGAGGGTTTAAGGTTTTGGACAGGACTAAGCTAAAGAAAATCAACTTTAGGTCATGAAAGTACCGATGAGTAAGGTTAAGGTCATGAGGAGGACCGAAAAGGGTTTATCGTCTTGGACAGGATCAGGCTAAAGAGAATCAGTTTTAGGTCATGAAAGGACCAGCGAGTCAGTTTAAGGTCATGAGGAGGACCGAGGAGGATTTAAGGTCTTAAATTGGACCGAGCTAAAGGGAATTAGTTTTAGGTTATGAAAGGATCCCTGAGTCAATTTAAGGTCATGAGGAGAAACAAGAAAGAATCTAACTTTCTTTGATCTTGGAAAAGGGCAAATATCTTAAACTTTTGGCTAAGAGGAAGCAAAACAAAAGTTCTTTTACAAGATAGAGATCAAAAGGGGTAAAACTTCAAAACTTATTCTTCATGTTTTACCTAAAGCAACGGTAGCTAGGTTATGGTTGTTATGGCTATGACAAACAACCCGGGGGTTATTGTGGCCAGGTGGTTAGGATGTCGCAATTGTGAAAAATGTTTGAAATTTTTTATGGCCGTTAGCAAAGAATTTCACGGTTGTGCCTTAGATGCAACAGTCATGTCATTTAAACGGGACGGACCTCGCGGCCACAAGGTTACAGTCTGTTTACAGGTTTGGGGTTTTTCAAAATTTTTTACTTGCACAAACAAAGAAACTCTTTCCTTTCTTTCTAAAATCTTTTTCTCGACATTCTCTCTCGTCTCTCTCAGCTCTTTTGGCTTTCTCACTCATCCTTCTCGTCTCTTTTGACTCTTCTCTCGTATCTCAAACATGTATACCCTTTTTTTCCTCCCTCTTTTGTATATGATGGTAGTAGTAGAGGGACTAAAATATGAGGAAATAGTGATGGTGCATACAAGTTGAATCAAACATAGTGCGGGACAAAGAACAGATAACAAAAAAAAGATCTAAGTTAATCCGTCCAGATAAACGGAGAAACCGTCTGGACGGAACCTATATAGAAAAATTCTAGTTTTTTCAAACCCCTAAGAACTAAAATCCGGTACACTCGCAAGAAGAAATAGGGTTTATACATGAGTGATCCCTTTGGTTTGATCACATTTCGGCACTTGAACTTGAATTTAAAGATCAACACGACAAGCCGACAATCTCACCTCCAACTTAGATCTTCTGCTATATTACCAAAACGCTGAAATATGAACTGTGAGACCTTGTACCATTTTTTTGTTTGATATATATATATATGCATGTTCGGTGTTTTTGTACACATTTTGGCATTTTTGCCTTAATATGCTTATATGTGTTTTGATGTATGTTTTGGTTTAAATAAGCATGCGGGGTTGTTTTCTAGGGTTGTATGGAGTTGCTGTGCGAATTTCAAAAAAAAAATATTTTTGAGATATTTTGCCAATAAATTTCCTTTAGATATTTTGTACAAAATATATTTCTCTCCCTCACTCTAGCTTTGAGACTCACCACACGCTCTGCCTTCTTTCTAATTTCTCGGGTGTCCGGGGCTTGATTTTTAACGATCCAACAATGGATCCTTGCTTTTGACATCGTGGCCTACGCATCTATCCGGACGGAATTTGATTTCGACGAAACTCAAATTTGCACGTAGATCAAGGCATTAGATTTTTGACCCAACGAGGTAGGATTCTAAATTCTACTGCTGTATAAGGATATTATGTGTAATCTTATGCTTTTCTACCATGTTAAATACATGAAAATCGACCTTGTTTCAAAAAAAAAAGGGGGGGGGGGGGGGGGGGGGGGGGGTGTTGGTAA